>CALYDF020000710.1:0-26843 GCA_944474145.2 Dicrocoelium dendriticum | reverse complement strand
TCCCCAACTTTTATGAGTTCCCAAGACCATGCCGTCTTGAGCGAACCTTCTCGCCCTACGTAAAAGGAGCCTAGTTCCCAGGGTACGCCAAGTCTGGTTGACAAACCATTTCTAGCGCGCCCTTTTCCAATTCAAGCTAGCAACGTCCAATGTCCGGACGCTGATGCAGATTGGATCACAAACAGTTCTTGCCCCCACTTTAGTAACTGCGGACGTTGATGTCTGCTGTCTTAGCTAGATCTGATTACGGGACTTTATCACGACGCTGCTACTAGTTTCACCATCTGCAATTTCCACTGATATTTGCATTTTGCACCTATCTGGAGATTCAACCGCCAAAATCGCTGGTTATGTTGGCGTAGGGATCGCGTTTAACACACGTGCTGAGCCGCGCTACTAGACTGGATCGCTATCAACAGTCGATTTTGCGCGATCTGACTTGAAACCTCGGTGAGATTGTCCAGGCGAGACGCTGTATTTTCATTGTCGCAACGTACGCTCGACACAGATTGCATCCGTAAAAAGCGCCGTACTGACATCGTGGTGCTCGCTGGGGTACTGAACGCGCAGTTCGGTAGACTTGAAGTTGACAAACGTGATATCGGTGGTCAACACGGCCATGGCACTCGCAGAACAGACAGTAGTGATGGCCTACTTCAGCTTCGCACGGATAATGGCCTGTTTCTGTCGTGCACTAAATTTTGGGAATCCTGGCGCCAAAGAGTCAACTGGAGGCCCCTATCACCTGGCCGGCCTTGGACACAAACTGACCACATAGCTATTAGCTAGCGTTGGCAGGGCTGCATAGAGGATTAAATATCCATCTAAAGTACCTATTTCACTTCTACTCACGCGCTTGTGTGTACAAAGGTCGCGCTACACTTTGGTGGCTCCCAGCAGCGTCACCGGAAAAGGCTAGACGTAGCTAAGCCTTCTGCCTCGAAGGTTCCCTGCACATTTCAGAATGCCTTGGTCCTAAGGCTAAAGATGGCCTCATGCACAGACATTGAAATACACTGGACAAAAATCCGCGGCGCCATTTACAACTCTGCAGAAATGGTCTGTGGCTTCACTAGTAGTCCTGTCAACCACCGCAACCATGCACTATCCCTCCAAATTCCCGAGATCCGCTGAACAATTCTTGCTAGCACTAAATACCACCCACTAAACATGACTACTAACGCTAAGCTCAAACAGCTTCTCCAGAAAGATCGCGAAGACTGGTGGACGCGGGGGTTCGTTGAGATGGAGCAAGCGGTCACATAGCGGAAATTTTGTAAGCTTTTCATACTGATCCGATATACCGGCGGAAAAAGGCCGACTGCAAACGAAATTTTTTATGAACAGATTGGCGAGTCAATCCATTGTCAAAAAGGCAGACTAGGGCGTTGGACCGAGCCTTTTAAGCAACAGTGGCAGAATTCACTAGTTGACAAGCGGGAGTCTGCTTATCGTGAACCAAATACGTAAGTTTTAATCCTGTCAAATGTTCCCCTTGATGCCTTACAACTGGAAGCATTATCGCTTGAAATGGATTATAAAGTGCCACCTAGTAAGCTAAACCGCTTCTTCATAGAGGCACAGTTTGAAATCTTTTATGAACAGTTAGCAGGATTACAGGGGTCTAGTCCAGATATGTCAAACTGGTTTAGGAACAAACTAATTGATATTGCCCATGAGGTCACAATGACACCAGTGCGTGAGAAATGTTTGCTTACAAGCCGTCATCTTCGTGCACTACGAGAGCTGAGGACGAAGAGGGTGATTGTACTTAAGCCAGACAAAGGCTCAGGAGCCGACATTATGTGCAAGGAAGAATACACACAGAAAATGCAAAATGTACGGAGTGACGCTAGTAAATTTAAACTACTTAGAAGACTATGGGATGTTAATGAAGTGGAACACCTAAAGTTCCTCCTCTTACACCGTGTAATTGATGCTGAGGTATATAACAGCCTAAAACCGCGATGGTCCAACATACCTCAGCTACACGGTTTGCCGAAGACCCATATATGTGGTATACCGTTTAGGCCAATCTTGTCAATGGCAAACTCGGCACAACATAAGTTGGCTCGTTGGCTGGTGGAAGTCCTTGCGCCGTTAAAGCAGCAGACTATCCCACACCGTCTGAAAGACTCTTTCGAGCTTACAGAGGCTTTAGATGAGTTTAACCTATTCGATAAAGTCATGTCCACATTGGATGTACAACCGCTTTTTACAAATGTTCCGCTACATGAAACAGTTGATTACGTGTGTGAAATGGCAGAGTGCTCCGATTTTACTCTTCCAATGCTAGTCGAATTATTAAAGGACAGCTTACTACTATGCACTGAGAACATCGGTTTCCAATTCCAAAACATTTCCTATCGCCAGATAGATGGGGTGGAAATGGGTAGTCCGTTGGGCCAAGTGCTAGCAGATTGTTTCATGTCGATGATTGAAACGAAGTTGAGTGTAGAAATATTGCTTCTTTCCTAATATAAGCGGTATGTGGATGATATTTTAGTGTTTAGCTCATCAGAGGAGCATATCGCGCGTATGGTCGATCGTCTGAATAACGTGTATACCAATCTGAAAGTAACCAGCGAAACAGAGAAAAGCAACTGCCTCCCAAATCTGGACGTGTTGATTTGCCGAAGAGCAGATGGGTCCATCAAAAGAGAGGTTTACCGAAAACCGACTTGGTCAGGGCAGTACCTGCGCTTTACCAGCTTCTCTCCAATGCGGTACAAGTGGATCTTAGTCAAGACGCTATTCAACCGTGCAAGAAAAATATACACTACCGACAGTTTAGATGATGAGATAAACTCGATCAAGGGGACGCTGTTGAAAAATGGCTATCCAAGTAGATTCATCGACTAATATAGTCAGGCGAGGGTGCTGGGACAGAAGGTTTGCCAGTGTCTAACTTGAGGATCTACATCGAGATATCATTTAAGGGAGCATAACTTCTCCAGTCCAGAGGACTTATTATGCTGCTGAAACTGTTCTTATCAACCGGGCTAATCGAATACATGTTACCCCAATGACGGAAGGATAACCTATTGGCGCCAACTCACATGGTATTTACCAATTGACTTCTACTTGTGGTATACACTAAATTGGCCGCACCAATAGATCGTTGAACTCTAGTATAAGGGAACATGTACCTAAATGGTTGCAGCGTCAAATCACCCAGTCGCCAGTCGCTCATACCTTCTGTTCACGTAAGCCACCTGCTTCATTCATAGGTAGGCATATAGTGGCCACCTGTCACCAGTTTAATCCGGCCAAAATGTGTACAATCGTGTTAAGACATGCTAACGCCCTTTTCCTAAGTTTCACAGAGGCAGTCTCGATCAGCCGTATCAAACACGCACTCTGTGTGCAGAAACAGTTGTTCGTAAGCCTACGGCTGCCCTGGGCGTAAGGTGTCACGACTGCCCCCTACCCTGTTCTAACTTGTTCCGGTCACACGTTACCTGTCGTCTTATATATTTTCATGTTATTGTGTTGGCACTGAAGAGATAATACGAAATGTTGGCATCTGCCAATATTCTTTTTTTACGGCTTTATTCAAAAGGTTTAATTTCCAGCAGCCCAAATGTGTTCCAATCCTGTAGTACAGGTTGCTCCCTGGTATATATACGCTGCACCAGAATCTGGGGCAGTGTTTGCTGATAAGCTTAGCCTCTTAAAGCGTTACAAAGCACCTGACCCTGATGAATGCTCTCTGGCACTTTTCATGGAACTCGGCCCATCCCTATTTCTGCAGTTACCTTCTCTCCTCCAAGAGATCTGGAGCACTGAAGTTATCCCATCTGATTGGAGGCTGGTGGATATCATGCACTTCTCCAAAGTGGGTGCTCGAACAGACTGTGCCAATCACAGAGAGATTAGTTTCATCTCTGCTAGTTCCAATGTGCTTGCAGCTCTGATTTATGAAGGCTCAGCCTGGTACGCGAACAGAGCATACGGGAAGAGCAAGCTAGGTTCCACTCGGGTTGGACTTCAAGCGATCACCACTTTACACTCCGCCAATTACTCGAGCGTCGTCAGAATATTAGCCAGCCAACGATCCTTGTCTTATTAGACATGCGAGCCGCTTTCTACTCATGACACATGCATGAAAAGGAGTAGCATTACGCCCGCTAGCACATGATAGCAAGTCGACGGATTTGTCAGTGCCTCCCATATCGCTCTTGACTTGACCGCGGCGGATCAACTTCAAAATCAAGCTGGCAGATTGCGTTCATTCCCATTGGAACGTCGCATTTCTGATGAACATCAAACTCTCTCAGGTGCGCACAAACCATCTTAACCTCTGCAGTAACTTAAATAGATGAATAAGTCAATGAGCACACAATTAGCGCAGCGCTGCGGAAGGTCGGCATTGCATATATTGGCCTGTCATACTTCGTATGCAAGTGGAAATTCCGTAATGGCCTGTTACATGTTTAAAGGGTACTTACGTTCAGCTGCAATTGATGTCCCGCACGCAACATCCAGTTCTTTGAAATCGTGGTCTCCCACCGACCTTCCGTTTGCGCGTGGACCACTTGGGTACACGCCATTTACCACGGCTTTCCCACTATGCGCCGCAACCATGCACCGATAGTCGAATGCGGCGGACGACTGACAAGCCTGTCTCCTGCTACGATATTTTGTGAATGGTGTACGCCAATCACCTTATATCGCCTCTGGGCCGTTGTACAAAAATACGTACCCAACATTGACAGACCTACTACTGCCTGCGGGGCCTTCCACCGACTTAACAAGCACCCTATACAACACAGTTTACTCCTCCGCTCTGCCACAATCAACAGAACCAACCATCTGCTCTTCCAACACCAACAGTGGTGACAACAGCAACAAATCTCTGCGACTAATGTGACAAATGTGGCTCCCGACCTGCGATGACGAATTATCGCCCTATTAATCATACTGCAGCAGCCTCAGAGACGCTGAAGTAAATTGTCAAAAATGGTCTTGTTTAATTGTTAACAAGATTAGACCTGAAAAACGACGCACAACACCGCTTTCTCACGAAGCGATCCTGCATTAACTGTCAAGTACACTTCTTCGACCGCATGACATCGGTTGCTGACAGTGACATGGCACTTATTGTCATTCTACTAGACATGTACAAGGCCTTCGATGGTGTGCCGCATAAACCTCTGCTGTCCTTCCTGCACTCTTACGGAGTCAGCAACCCAAGGCTAAGCTGGTTTTATTCCTATCTAGGGATCGGATACAGAGGTTTAAAATAAACCAGCAACTCTTCTCCTCGAGAGGTTACAAGCGGAGTTGTCCAAGGAAATGTCCTTGGACCACTTTCCTCCTAATGTATATAAGTACTATATGTGATTCCAACAAACTTGGACGATCATGCCTCTTTGCAGACCATACTGAACTTGTAAACTTATTTCCACCCGATAGCCTTGAGTCGGGCCTTGAAAACATACTTAAGGATTTATCTGTGCTTGACACTTGGAGTAAAAATTGGTCCATGAAATTATCTACTGAAAAACCGTAAGTGCTTGGGTATGGATGCTGCATACCGGGTGGCTCTATCACTCTAGCAGACACAAACATCGTAAACTTCTCTTCAGTTAGGGTCCTTAGAGTAATATATTCCTCATCGCTAAACTTTTTCGAACGTGTCTCATACCAGATAGCAAAGGTCAGGCAACTGAAGACCCATATCACTTAATGCTTTGTTCTACCCGAAGTGAGACTGGAAATATTTAAGATAATCGTGTGACCCATGCTAAAGTACTGCACAGTTATCCATAGGCTCCTACATAGAACCGAACTAATAACTTTAGAAAACATTCAGCCTTCTTTCACGAAACTCCATATTTGTCGGTGCATCGCGATAAACAAGGAAGACCGCTGTCGCCGCCTTAAACAAGTTTCTGTATGGCTGCGCTACCTGATAAATAAACTAGTTCTCTTTTACAACATTATACATTGCCGGGTGTACACTACCGGAATAGATCTTAGTTTGCAAAATTCCTCAACCTGCCCCTTTAGAAATGGGGGCTACTCAATAACCGTAAAAAAATGGGAACTTAAAAATCCTCTCCAACTTCTTCCTGGTAAGGTATACTCACATATGAAACAAGTCGCCATTGGACGTTCGGGTAATTGAGGAACTAACCATATTTAATGTACTTGGGAGCTTCCCTCAACATGCAGAACTTTATGAAAATATTCGGTCTTCAAGTGTGTACAGATGTGCCAATTTCATCAGGTTCAAACAATATATGACCAATAATGCAGGTTCACCACACTCCAGCAAAAGTTAACTTTATGCTCGTAAATGCCACCCTCGAAGTCTCACTTGTAGGTGGAGAAAGAAAAATGTGTATCACTTTCTTTATCATTCTTTCGTATATTGTAACTATTCTACTGTCATATGGCATTCAGGTAATTTGTATCACAGAGTGCGTCTTGAAACGGGAAACCAACTCCTTCATAACGCTATCTGTTATTCTAATTTTGCAACATTTTAGCACACCCAATCATATCGCATCTCATAATACCGTGAGACATGCTAATTGGCTGCTTATTTCCCTGATATTTTTACTACATAATCTAACTATTTCATTTTATTCGCTAGTTATTCGGTTGGTCACGAGTGGGCCCATCTCCTGAGGTGATGGTTTGAAGCTTCTAAGCAACATTTATATCTACGCCAAAAGACCCACTGGTGAATATAAGTAGTGTGCAAAGTTTAAAAATCAGTCCAGTCTGTACTGATGACCTCAAATTTAATGTCATATGACGCTAACCGGTGATCCAGGTCATTATGAACGCAAAATACTATGAATGTTGTAAGGTCTCACTGGCTTTATTAACTAACTCACCATAAAAATAATTGCGCAAATAAGGAATAAAAACGATAGTGGCGAAGGGGCTTTTAAACCACTTCGATTAATGACCAGATGAGGCGTGGAGTTGTAGGTGAAAGTCTCGAGGGACTACCCGGCATGGAATCAGATCCCCGGGAGACTGTTCCACGAATCCCCGTATTACTTCACTTGTTAGTTTGTACCCTAATTCATTCTGCACCGAATCTGTGGTGCTCCTGGTTGCTAGTTACTTTCTTTCTATTGTCCTACTGTCTTACTGGTATTTCCCATTAATTTACTCCTTAGACCATGCCTTCGCTCTCAGTTGTGGTGCATTTCTACTTCCAAACTTAAGTATGATGATCCAATGGAGTTACCTTAATATAGTATTTTCTTTATATTCGCAACTCTAACATGCTACTCGCAAATAGCACCAGCTGTATTACTACAGTCTGTTAAGGGAGATTGTGTATTACTCAACGGATTTTGATTGGTGAATCTAACTGTTACCTACTTCGCATACTCCATGCACCCCATCGAATCGCCACCATCATGGCACCACCAAGCTGCACCGAAAACAACCAAATGAGAATGCACGCGAACTAGTAGCATACGGCGACTAAAGTATCAAATGAAAATATGCGCAAAAGCATCCCTATTGTAACCCTGGAAAGAACCAAACAATGCACAGCCTCGCACGCCCGAGCATGTTGCAATACAACTATGATCCGTCTCTTCGAGAGCACGGTTTCTCGGCACCATGAAAAAATATACCTTAGCATACGTATTATGTGTATTCTTAGTATTATTATTGCAGATGAACTTAAATACCCTTCAAATATGTAACAGACCATCCCGGAATTTCCAATTGCGTATGAAGGATGACAGGCCAATAGATGCAATGCCGACATTCCGCAGCGCTGCGCTAATTGTGTGCTCATTGACTTATTCATCTATTTAGGTTACTGCAGAATTTACGATGGTTTGTGCGCACCTGAGAGAGTTGGGTGTTTATAAGAAATACGATGTTCCAATGGGGATGCATGCAATCTGCCAGCTTGAGTTTGAAGTTGATCCACCGCGGTCAAGTCAAGAGCGTTATGGCAGGCACTGACAAACCTGTTGATTTTTCTTGTGCTAGCGGGCGTAATGCTACTCCATTCCATGCATGTAGCTTGCTTGTCGACTTACACGGCAAATACTACATATACATGCATTTATATCCTCATGAACAGAAGCCGCTGTTATTCCCATATGTCATATTGTATCCAAATACTGCCATCTCAGCAGTGATGCGAATATTTCCCAGTCCTTTCTGCGATATGACCAGTTGGACGTAAGACAACCATAAGTCTTACTCACTGCGTTAGTTGACATGATGTCTAAGGGCATAATGTTTCCAGTACCAACCGGCTACCTATCCCCAATTTTAAGTGTATGCAGTATTTTTAGTGTATCGCACTAACAGCATGTAGCTAACGAGCATCGGTAAGAGCTAGAAGTCAAAATACTGTAGGCATGATCAGTTATTGAGGAATTTAGATGCAACCAGGTTACAGAAAGTGGAAATCAGCTAGGCACTGAATTCACACACGGCAGTTGCATGGCAAAATCTCCTGAGTCTGTTGAATGCATTGGGGACGAACACACACACAGCAGCGCTCAGACAATTCCAGCACTTAGACAGTCCCATTTTGCAGGGGTACTACGCTAACGATCCGGTCATGTGCTGCAGCTCCGATTCGGTAAGCATCTCTCCGGAATTCCAGACAGGCCTTTCATGTACTCGTTGCGAATACGCGATGACATTGAGTGTCTGGTTCTCAAGCCCCCTGCACAGTAACAGCCCTCCGAAGGGACATCATAGGCGTTGGTGGACCCGGTTGTACCATGCTAACCTACTTGTGATAGACAGTCAAACCTGGTTTACACGGTTGCAGCCTTCAAACTTTGGATCGTTCCCTTTGTCATTCTCGTCCGTGGCTGCCTGCTTATTTTCTCCTCTGAGTGCAGTGAAACAGATTTCCTCCAAAACTGGTGTCATCCACAGTTACCGCACTATGTGCTCCGGGTTGTTACTAATCATAGTGTACTAGGCGGAGGCTGACCCAACTAGTTCTGAACCGGGCACAATAATTTCACCTTACCACGAATCTGGCAGACATAGATGCAGGACGGTGGTTCTGCTATAATTTCGGAGGCTGCGCAAACAACGTCAGCCGTGATTGTACAATCCTAACTTCAAATACAATCATGTGCAAAGAATTTATAATTCTGACACAGTTAGGAGTTCCTTCAAAAAACAAGATAAATGGTACACGATCCTTAGATAGATGAATCCCGGTATTCTTACTTAGTTTAAATATTATGGAATGTTGCTTTTCCATTTTTAACACTACAGCAATTATGTTTCAGTTATCTGAGGTTCTGTTTGTAGATATTCGTTATCGCTGCGTGTCATGCGATTTTCTCTGTCAAATCTTTCCGAGATCATTATTGTTTCATTTTGCGTACCTTCGACACTATAAAAGGCATCTTGTTTGGTATTCAGTGACAACCTCTCCCGTTGCCTATCTCGTCGGCCCGATGAAAGCGGAAAGAGTGATTGCCAGTCTCAAATAGGATTGTTAGTATTGCGAGCATATTTGGCTGAACTACAAAACGAACAACTGCCAATGTCAAAAGGACAAGGAAGAATAACATTTCGACAGGAGAATCTGAACTCAGTTAATCCGCGTATTTTTGTCAGCCTTTTACATACACTTGGCGGATTGGATTGTTTGCATACAGAGATAAACAGGGTGTCCTATACGCTACTTGCCTTCATATAATCCCTACACGAATGATAATTTCCTAGTTGCACACACTACCAAGCAATCGTAACAACTACTTTTGGCGCTTAGCAACTGTTACCCTGCAACCACATTTGCAATTCAGAACGAATGTTACAAGTCCTTCCATTTTTAGATGTTCACTTAAAAGAAACTTGGGGTAAACTACCATATGTTTAACATTCAGTGTGCGGTGAATTACAAACGAGCTCCGGTTCGTACCATATTTGCGATAGCTAGCCAGCTATGCCCACAGGATGCGATTCCATGTGCGCTAGAACGCGTCTCTGCTACAGTACACAAAATTGAATGTCTGGAGTAGTTCTTAACAAAGCACTCAAAGAGGAACGCGAAGGCCGGGAACAAACGAGTGCCCGACATCCCTAAGAAAAATGGTGTTCATAACCGTGACATTCAACTGACACAAAACTGGCAGGGGATTTCGATTTCTCCTTCCTCAATCGACAACATAGGTAGTCTGCTGTTGAGCATGCGGTTTGGCACCGAGTATGCACGCTGCTGTTTAAATCCACCCTGGACTCGACAAATATTTGCCTTTCTCTATAGGCGCTAGCTGCTTATTGTGCTGTTGCAAGCACTGTAAATGCATTGTAAGCATGCGTTGTGGAGCCAATATCATCGTCCAACAATGCTTCAGGAGCTCACTGCTTTCTGTTGACAACATGTATCGGCGTAGCTTGAACGTCAGCAGCAACGTAAGTCACTGCGTGCAAAAATGGCTGATTGCTTGGCTGGCTGTAATAGTTGTCCATGTTAGGGTTAGCGTGCGCGGATCCCGCTGTAAATTATTCACAACCAACTGCACGGACGTCGGTAAATGAGAACATCGTTTGACTGGTTTCCGTATTTATCTGAATTACCCTAGTGAACTTCGTCTCCCGTGACTATGTATTGGCCTTACCGTGCTACCTTCGCCGATGATGTGGCATTTAACAACACGGCAGTTTTTCTAGTAGTGATGTGTTTGCTTGTCGAATGGTGCGAATTACGAAGCCTTAAGGCTAGCATTTAAGTCACCGGATGTAATAGAGTGTATCCATCTGCATTCATAATCTTTTCAATGGTCCCATTTTGTGAAACGCTTGTGATTTCCAGACTGGTATGAAGCAACGGTCCGGAGGGCCTGTGTCCGATTCATACGTTGTTATTTTTATTCCACTAGGGGACAACTAGGCTTGACTCCGCCAGACTTCCCTTGGAACGGACGTTTGGTTTATCACGACGGGTAGTGTTTGGACGGTGGTAAATTTTGCAATCCGTCACGACGTTTAACAAATTCCGTCGCAGTAACAGCGTCCATGAACTGAAGGAGTACGCGACAACGGCGGTGCTAGCCACTGAGCTTAAGAAGTCACTTTTACTCTTCTGCGCATCAACACATCCGGAATGCAACGAAAATGAGCAGGCACGCTGGATACATGATCATCAGGCTCACCGGAGCACAGCTATTTTTGTCTTTGGTTTCACACATTATATAAACTGCCACAGTGATATTAAAAGATAAGGTGATGTAACGCGCTCGTGTGGCTGACTTTCCTGGATTTGTGCCAGGAGATAATGCAGTAAAAATTGTATTACGTATATATATATATATATATATATGAATGAAATGGCAACTATCTAAACTCCCTACATACGCAGAAGATGCCAAATATATGCACCCATTAGTTCTGCAATTTCTTCACATGACCAGATAAGCTCAGCGCCAAGTCAACCACAATGTTTCCTTGAGACAACCCTCTCCTTTCATAAGGCATACCGGCGATCGCGGACGGCACATTACCCCTACCCGCAAGGTTATTAGCAATGGCCTCGTTCAAAAAGCTTCCACATATATTTACAGCACAAGTAATCGGCAATTACAATGACTCACACCACAGTGACGCGAACGCTGATTCCACCATTACTTCTGATTGACGCCAAATAGATTATCATCAAGCGGTATTTCCTAAGCATGTCTTTACATTTAAACAAGCTGCAATCAATCCTCGCCACCGAAACGTGGTACCCCGCTGATATATTGGACCGCAACATAGTTATTCAACCCCATTAACACGATTTTCGTAAAGATGTCTGTAAAATGAAAGGTGGAGCAACTCCAGCACATATGTACACCTGAACTGTTTGAACATCCAATGCTTGCAAATCTCCCTGAATCCCTCTGTTCTTTCGTCTCAGGAGCCTCGGTTTACTTGCATCTATCCGCAACCGGCCAAATTCATGAACCATGAAGGTTGTCCGTATCAACTAAGCATTCGCTTTTGTATAGCAATTGATGCACAAACAAAGAATAATTGTAGGTGATTTAAACATACCGAAGATACACTGGTCTTTTCAGACCTTCTTATCTATGCACAGCCTTCATTTATTCAGTCAAGTTGGTTGTACACAGTGGGTTATAATATCAACTATGTTGACAAACACAATAGACGTGATGTTTACATTGGGTATGGCCAACGTACAGAAAGACGTTTCAGAGAACATCCCTCGTAGCGACGGCAACATGATTCTTTTAATGTTCACTGTTAAAGTGGCCACCAACCAAGTACCTCCTTCCTACTACACCAGCCGCAGTATTAACTGGAAACCCTTCCGTCAAATAATCCGGTCTAGCGATTGGGATGCCTTCTTTCTCTCCAACAATACATGTACAGCCGTGGAGCACTTTTAGTATTAGTTTTAGCAAGCCATAACCAATGTTGCTGCACAAGAAAAATGAATCAGTGACATTCAAAAAGAAACAGTCGAAAGATCGGTTAGTCAGCAATCCAGCAAAGAGATCGCGCCCTATAAAATGACATGATATTTTACAATGATTGCACAGATGCGCCGACTAAGCACGGAAATCAAAGACCTACAATTGCTGGAGAGAACACATTATGATCAAGTAATCCTACGATATGTAAAGCAAAAGAGCTGGTCTGACTTCGCCTTCGTAGAACCAACAGTCGCTTTTCATTGATCACTGCAATGGTGGACGATATTCAGGCGCATTTAGCTCTTTCTTCTCCACCTGCATGACCCTTGACACTAACGCTATAACTACGATATGGCTCCATCTAAAGTGCTATTGCTCTCCGTAATATCTGCCAAGCAATACATACTATTCCACCGTGCTCAATTCTGAAAGCTGATGGCATCACCGCATCCACCAAAAACCTGTGAGGGCCTGATATGTCACTGCTCCTTTTGTATATGATTGCCGTTTCACTGGAATCCAAGTACTTTGAAGATCAATGGAAAACTTCATTCATCAGCCCTTGTTACAAGGGTTGCGCAAAACAGGAGATTGACAATAACAGGCCAAGACAAAACACTCCTAAAATCGCCAGATTATTCGTGAAATTGGGAAGTGGTGAAGTTCATCAACTCACTGGAGCCGTAGGCAGGTCCCAAAATGGGTTCCTTAACTAAGGATGGTAAACATTCTGTTAGCTGCATTATCTGAACTACATACCGGACACCATTGGCTCAAAATATGCCATATTAATTATATGCTTGCACATACAGAAATCATCCGATCGGGTGCCTCACAAAGCGTTATCGAATCAGATAAATTTCTTTGAAGTCCGCAACATATTAATGGGTTGGCTATCATCATACATGAAGGGTCCCGTCAAAATAGTCACCTTAGGCGTCTAGTGGTATTCCACGTTTCCCGTTACCAGCCGGATTGAACAAAGAGGTGTGCTGGGTACATTATGTTTCCTTCTTTTTGTCAATAATAGCAGTTCGGTTAACAAACATGGCGTGCCGTATTTATTTGTTGGTGATATAACATTTATCCACAAGTACCGAGGAGTTGAATTTTCGATTGTACTACCACTCATTCAAGAGTACCTTCATTCGCTTGAGACTTGGTGCGACTAGTCGTTGATGACGTTTTAAGCATAACAATCAAGTATCATATGTTGCGGTCACTTGAAACCCGAAGGGTCTATCATAGGTAACGGCGAACACACCTGTGTACAACGGTCTACGCGCGGCCTTGGAATCATATATCCTTGTACCTGTAAGTCTTTAGAACAGATTGCGTACCAGATAGCACTAGTCACACAATCCTTCGCTAACATCTTACATAACATTCATACAATCGTAACTAGATTTGAAGTATCCAAAATCCTTAATCGTCCCATCCTGGAGCATCGCAGCAAGATCTGAGGCAACATGAGGATATCAGACAGAACATCGTTAGATAGCATTCAACGGTCATTTACTAAGCAAGCGTTGAGAAACATTCTATCCTAAACTCTTGGGAGCCAATTCAACAACTCCAGCTTTATCTGTTTTGCCTGCGAAGACTAAAAGACACCTGGAGACTGCTGCACAATCTGATTCATGGCAATACACATTGCAATCGATGCAGCTTAACACTGAAGCACCATTAGACGCAAAACCTAGGTAACAAAGAACTTACCCTGATAATACCACGATGTAGGACATATTTGCGGTCTAACTTATCTCACCATATATGCTTCTCTATGGAATCGGCTGCAGTTCACCATCAGGTTGTGTGAGACAGTGCAAACCTTTCGCGATAAGTTGCGAAGCTACCCCTTTCTGGACATCGTTATGTCCTTGTTCGTGTGGGAGATCATTTGAACATTCATTCAAGGAAAGCCCAGATAACGTCTAATGTGTGTAACATCACCAATTTACTCAATGTAACTAGTCCTCAGTGTCAACAACAGACGCAAAATGAAAATTTGCCTCCGACCATCGCATAAGACAAATACATCGGGCAAGTACCCTACCAGGAATGCAGACAAATACAAGCAGATAACTTGATATTGCTCTCGCAAGAACATGACATCACCTGTGCATGTATGTTCAGTGCCAAATATTGGCAGAGCTTTGCACTTGGTGAGAAATTTGCGCATTATTATTATTATCTAAATGTGGTTTATTGTATCGACCAGAGGCAATATTAAGCTGGAGCATAAATGTGCCATTGGTACTGTACATCTTGGACCAATCACACATTGTGCGTTCCATATGTCACGCACTGCTCTGACAAGCACTGGAAATTTGACACAGGGACACCGGCTACCGGCCGGGTCAGAATACGAACCAATGGTAACTCTTTTCCACAAAAGCTCTGTTAAATGACTGTTGTGGAAGAAGGTTTAGCAACCTAATCCTAGTTGACCAGCTACAGTCAGGCGTAATCTTGGTGACCTCAAACATTGACAGGCTCATCCCTTTCTGTCTTCCGTTAACTGCAATGTGTCCGTGTACTCGGGAGCATACCTGTCCCCCAAAGGCGCACACATCCAGCCCTATGCTTATATCTAGGGAGTCCCATTGTTTAATGTCCCATGACCAATGAGAGTGTCACTGATAGTGCATGCATATACTCCCCCATGAGAGAATGAATTCATGCCCGCGTGAAATTGAATGCACAGTACGTTATTTTGATGTTTGCAACACGGTAACTTATTAGCACTATGCGTGAAATTGCTTGTAAAAACACGTAGAATTTGTTGCAGCGAATATTGTGGTAGATGGAAAGAGAAACTTAACTGTACTTGACACGTTCACCTTAACTGCGGAAGCTTTTTAATCCCATAGATACAACCGGATGAAGGTTTTGCATTGCTTGGTCTTCCTTTTAACTGGGAAGGAAAATTGTATCCTTCCTCTACGGATGAACTCCACAGACAACTGGAGGAGTTCACTAAAGCGCCCCTGAAAGCTTATCAACCATTGGATCTTCAACGGACGTTATTAATCCCTTGCCACATTCATACTCTTTGACCTTCTGTGGTCCAATGGAAAACCTTGAAACACGTGGGTAGACTGGTTAGAATCTATGTTCGTAAATGGTTGCGCTTACCAGCAGATACGTCAATAGCGTACTTGCACGCCTGTAGCAGGGATTTTAGGCTTGGCATTCCATACTTGAATACTAACCTACCGCCATTGAGGAAAACACCGTTATGGGATATGTTGTAACTTCCAAACCGAGTACTAGTTCGGCGATTAGACGTCAGGAGACCGCTGCTATCTATCGAATTGCAAACTCCCAAGTTTACCTTAGCAATCAAGCCGTCATGGATAAAACCGCAGCGGCGGCAGCTTTGAAAGAAGCTCACCTGAGTTCAGCCGATGGATGTAGATTACGTGGGACGCAGAAAACCCCATATCATCATTGGCTGCTGGAACTATCGAGGATTTTTCCACGACCATTTATCCGAGGCATTCAAATACATGGGGTCTTCTATCCACTAAGTTTCGTAGAGTTGGTGGTCGCCCTCCTCCTGCTACGTCTTCTCTTAATTGTCGCGGAAATTGCAAGCCAAAGTAAACAAGATCCTACATACTGCAATCCTGGGAAATAATTCAATACGCCTGCTGTAAAAGCCATAATGTCATAGCCAACAGATTGGCAGTCTTGCGGAAAAAATGCCCTGGTTATCGCAAAACCCCAGGTTTTAACCTCCACAGGTTTTATGAAGCCCGACATCCCACTTCGTAAAGATCCCATGGTAAATGTTCTGGATATAGCATCCTGCGACTTCAATCAGTTGGATCCTACATACCAGATTAAAATGGATAAATACGGGGCGGGCGCAAATTCTTCCGCTTTAACTCAATATATTCAGACTCAGTTTTCAGAATCACGCTGGATCATTAACCGGCTGATTCTTATTAACAATAGTGGTTTAATAAACCCGATGACTGCGAAATCCTTTCTTCTTTAAGACCAAATTTGCTATATCCAGTATCTGTGCTTAAATAATTCAACGCTCCCTGAGTGTTACCGATGAGTATATGCGAAGAGCTTACTTCAACTTTATTTCAACACACTCATTATTTAATTACTGTGACAAAGAGAACGGTTCCGCCCCAAGTGCCTTTACTTGTGCTTTGACAACTATTCTGCCTATTCTGCCAGGACTTTCCACCCATCTTGGCGTGTTGCTAAAATGCTACGTTCTTGAGCCATGCACCCTATGGGGTTAACAGTGTTGTAGTCATGATGGTCGAATAGCCGCTGCTTATTTTGAGGTTAATTGTTGTGTCGCCGTCGGCCAGTGTTTGGTCGCCGATCGTCAGGTCAAGATCAAGTAACTGCCTCATCGTGCTCATCATGTGTCCTCCGTGAGTAGTACGATCCTTGGTAAGGCTTCTATGCAGATACTTAGCATGCTTAGCAGGTTGGTTGATGGCACCGGCTGAAATCAGGAGCGGCGAAAGTTGGCGGTTGCTTCACCGGAAGGGTTTCACATTGGGAACATAGTTTGCACTGTATCATTAAAATACGGCGATGGAATGACACGAGTGAAAGCTTGATCCAAAGCAGGAAAACTGCTCAATCGCAACAAATCAAAATTCTGGGTGAATGTTTATAACTGCGCGAAATCGCAAGACTGAAAAATGGCGAAAGGTTCCCCAAGTTTGTAAATCCGGTGGAAACAATCTCTGCTGTAATTAATTCGGGGTAAATATTTTCAGTAGATGGACCTCAACAAACAAAACAAAAAAGCGTAAATCCAGCTGCGTGCAACAAATTGTCCTGCAAAAAATGCGAAAACACGTGGAGCACGATTTGGAGCATATGCTGATTTCATCTGGCTTGCACCGGCTATCGACATGTTCTTACTGCCGATTTCTGCACAATTCGTGCTACTTTGAGACTGTGGTGTGATTACCCTTTAGATTACACAAAAGCGCCTCAACGATAATACATTCCATGAATCTGGATAGAAAATGAAGAAGAGTTAATGGACGGTAATTGGAGGGCCCTACACCGTTAGAATTTTTGCAAAATGAATGACTGTTTCATACTCTTACATTTTAGAGCCTGCCTTTTATAGAGGAAATTGCACAAATACTACCAGTGATACTCTTTACTTTCCACGAGGATATAACTTGCCTTCTGAGCGGAGCAATATCATAATCATTCTTCGGAGTGCACGTTCCCTGGATCATAAGAAGCATAGCTTTTGCCATCTCATTGTTCTATCAGTTCCCCAGTTAATACTAGTAACTGAAACGTGGTACTACCATCATGTATCTTATACATTTTATCATTATGAGGGCTACACCTCTTGCGTGAACAGCCGTCATGCAGACAGTGGTCGTGGGTGCGCTATCCATGCTAGGGAACAGCTATTTACTTACTCAATATCAGGCGCACAGCTAAACAAATTCAATGAATCCGTCTGGGTTTACGTGGAGTTAGAAAAGACCCACATCCTAGTAGGTTGTGTATATATCCCACTGCAGTGTGACACTCTCCAATTAACTTGTCCGTCTTCTGATGTCAGATATGCCACTGATCTAATTTTCGCTCGCGAACAAATCGGAGGTGATTTTAATCTGCCAAATGTCTCCTGGGAAAAGTGGTCTGCACCACCTAGACTCATGAGTCTCATCTCAGAAATCCAGCTACTGGGATGGTCCCAAACCGTGCAAAATGCAACGAGTGGTCATCATCATCATCATCATCATCATACACGTTAGCAAGATGTGGGGAACACCTCAGCTACTGTGCCGCAATACATAGAAAAAAAGAAAAATGCAACTGGTGCAAGCCGGCTGAGCTATCGGTAACGGATGGCATCGTTCCGGTAAGCTACCAGCCGGCTACTGTGCATGTGACATGTGTGAAATGCTTCAAGCAGTTCCCAATAAGTCTCTGAAATCACACCTCGAGATGGACTTGCTCCCCATCGCCTTGTTGGTCAGGCAGTTGAGCTGAATGCACTGGGTATTGTTTCAATTCTACATCCATGTACCCCATTGTCTCGTGAGTCAGTCTCTAGAATCAAAGGCTAGTAGCGGGGCCAGTCAAACAAAAGCCTTGTCGGAATGGACTGCCAGACTGTCTCATCGGCCCAATAAACTGCGTCGAAAATACTCCTTCCTCTCCTCTCTTCATCCCCGTCTATAGTGCAAGATACTGCAGCTGGCCTCGCAACTGCTACTATCAAACATGAAGCGTACGGTTTCATTACACACTGGATCTTTTACCATGCGCACACTAGGCTAGATCTGCCGGCAGGCAGCACCGATGGTCAATCATCACCCACTTGGTATTGATGTGTGATGTGTCTCCGAAACACGCATCGTGACAAATCATCGACTCCCTGGTTCTGAATCTGATGACCAAGGCTACACTCATCAATTCTCTAGAGATAGTGACGAAGTGGCTCAAGGTATGTAAGGTGTTGGCAATGTCCTCAGTAAAAATGCTGAAGACAATCTGTTCGACTGGATGCCGGTGAAAATCTGCAGGTGTGTGGTTCGATCTCGAACACCTACTGGAGATAATAAGCAGCGTCTGAGGACAAAGTGCCTTCTCCTCGTCTCTGTTTGTGCAGCTAAGCGTATCAATAATATTTCTATCCGCCGTTCTCTTGTTTTCTTCGGATGTCCATAATTTTGATATAATAATTGTTACTGATGAAACAAATGTCCAAGTGGGTCGCCTTTGTACTCTGGGAAGCCGCTTCCGAGTCGAGGCATGTCAAATGGACAACACTCGTCGATTTCTACAACTGTGGGCCGAATACCATTTTTGCCTTAACAGCACGGCCTTTCACCACAAACATTCACACCATGTCGCCTGTCCCCACTCGAATTCCTCAGTGATCTGGACCCAACTTGACAATATTGCCATCAGCTACAGATGGCAGGCATCAGTCTAAGAGTGTCGGTCAATTTGGAGCACGTGTCTGAATCTTGACCATGACCTAGTGCTCGCAGTCTTAGCACTCACTTATCACGCTTAAAGAATTGCCTATCTTCCAACTTTCTTACTCAGATCTTGAACTCGAAATCGGCCGTCCAGCACTGTCAAGATTGACTGCCCTACCACTTTTCAGTGAAAAATGCGTTTGGGGTGTCGAACACTGACTGGGCATCGAGCAGCTTGACTAATGCAGGGAAACAGGTTTCGATGGCCCTGTTTTTCACCCTGTCCGCAACTCTCTAAAACATCTGACAAGGGGTCTTCGACGTGACCGAGAACGGTGCTGGATGACAACGACACTTGAGGTGGAATGAGGCAGTGCCGATTGGACCAGTCGAGTTTTATTCCAGCTTATCCGGAACACGGGTCCGACAAACCTATCACTTAGTGAGATAGGAGATGAGAAAGATGGACAGCTGGTCCATTCTCAGCTTCGTCACCTAACCCGTCGGGCGGAACATTTTGAGGTGCAGTCCACCAGACCTGCTATAACACTGTTACTTGCCGCCGCATCTGAACCGACATTGGAAGAAGAAGTCATCCCTCTCATTTGGAAGAGATTCAATATGATTTTTCCTTGCTGGCAGAAGATAAAGTTCCTGGACCAGTGGATCACCGTCCATCCATGCTGAAATATGGTTACTATGTATCGATTGGATTGCCTTCTCTTTTGCACACTGTTTGGGACAATGAGAAGCAGCGTACAGCCTGACGACTGTAAACCGTAGTTCCCACATCCAAGAGTGTTCAGCGTACTAGGTAAGAAAACCACCAAGGTAGTAGCCTTATTTCCTTTGTCTTACAACTTGTCAACGAGATCATTCTTCTACGACTTACTGATCCGCATGTGGACCGAATCAGTGAAAGCCAGGCTTACTCCCGCATTGGTCGTAGTTACGTCGACCATATATGTGCTCCTCGTCGCAGCAGAGACAAACTTACTGACGACCGACTATGTTGACTTTCTTTTAGTTGAACACCCCTTCGACTTTGTTGACAATGTCAGCTTGTGGCACTGCCTATCATGAAAGGAGTCTCAGTTAAACTACTTTCCAGTCTAAATTCTCTCTACCGTGTTTCCTGAGGCCGTGTAAGTTTATACGATAAACTGTTTACTGTGTTCCCCATGAAAAGTGTAGTCCGTTAGTGTTGTACGATGTGGCCTTTCCTCTTTAAATTTGTGATGTAAATGAGCATAAATGACGTGATAATTTTCAATGCGAACGAAGTAGATGTTTTACCAGGCGACCGACTGACGGATCTTACACATATAAACGACATATTTTTCTTGGTTCGGATGTTTAATAAGGCAATATCTACTGCACAGACTGAAGTGTAGCACTGCAAGCTTCGCAACTTCAAAGTGAAAACTACTGCTGCAGGACTGGGCAGGCACACCTCCGGTTTTAGCTATTTCTGAACAGCCACTGGAAGTGGTGGATCAGTACACTTAGGTTGGTAGGTGTCTCACCTCTGGTGGTCACATCGCCAAAGAATTTTCGACGTGTTTCCGCAAGGTACATGTGGCTTTCCAGAGACAAGCATATATGGGGAGGGCGGGACTTCAGCCTGTCAGTGAAAAGAAGGGTGCATAGGGTTACGTTACTGTCAGTCACAACGTCTGGGTCAGAGACTTGGCCAGTTCGCGACGAATACTATAAAAGCTTGACTGTATTTAACCATCGGTGCTTGCGGAGAGTTGCTCACTTCTGGTGGAAATATCGGATGAACAGCGCTAGGATCCGCCAGTTAAATTTCGATAAGAAGCGTTCTGGTGCCTCACTCGACTGTTTACTGAATCTTAAGCACTTACATTGGCTAGGCCATGTCCTCCGTATGCCAGTTGACCGGCTTCCACGGCTGCATTCCACGCCGTGACTGCACAATGTTGGGAAAAACCGCAAGGTGGCCAGTCAATGACGTGAAATGGAGGCAAGAAGAAATTGGCTGAGAGACTTGGTTAGGCTGGTGAGTGTTGTCGTCGTGGATGGGGTCCTCAGGATGGTCCACATCGATGGCGCAACCACGCAGTCAAGGGCGTTCCTACATCCGGTTTCTTGCATCTGGTTGTTAAGTTCATTGCATTCTGATTATTTTAACGCACCTTTCACTTGAGTCACTTTTCCTTAGAGATTCGTTACGTTTTTCCTCATTAACTTGCCGCTGTTATTTATTGTTTTTCTTTCGATGTGAAGGGTGGTGGTACTTGGATCATAGTTGTTTAACTACGCTGAATTTGACATTGTAAGTTTTGTATTGGTGGTCCTACATTTTGTGACTTTGGTGAAAATGTGGTTAACATGCTTGTCAAATATGCGCAAATCATTTGTGTTTGGTCAGAAAAACACACTTTGTTCCGGTACACACAAGTGGGCGTAATAGCACAAGCCACTAACCACGAAACTTTGTAAGCTCAATAATGGACGAATCATTACACTGTTTTGTGCATATCTAACTTTTCAGAGGCAAACACACGATGTTATTTAATGCCCCCGTCTCCGATGCGTTGAGACATCGGGTAAACTCGTCTATCTGAAAATGTCAAACGGGCATAGAATCGAAGTATTCATGATTTTTCTCCTTACGGCACTGAAAAGTGTTTCCGCAGAAAAACGTTTCGCTTGTGGTAAGCGCATGCATTAGTTTTCTGCTAGCAATAGTAATAAAACAAAATCATGGCATTCACCATACAATCTCATTAACACAACATTTGCTGAATATGTCGACAGCTTTAGTATAATTAGCTTTTTCCTAGAAAATTCTTCAAATCTAAGCCCGTTTAAATATGATCGTGTAAAGTGGAATGACCAAAAAGACAGAGTGATAGCAACTGGAAACTCATAGGTTATAATGATGTAATGTATAGAGTTTTGGTCAAAAACAAACCCAGCATTATATTCACATTCCGTACACATTGTGTGTAATACTCTATCATTTTGGATGGAAATCACATGGAATAAGTGCGTTATTATTCCGTTATTGTTCCTCGAAGATCTTACGGCTATATGAGCCTTAACCTTGATTTTTAAGCTTAAATTTAACTATTTGATTATAACCATTCCTCTATTTACAAGAAGACTCCGTTTCTGCTTTCGGGACACTAGAAAAGTTTTGGTTCGTTTAATAAAACATTTGTCAACATAAATATTTACGTTTCATAAATAATGTGGCGGCCACCTCTGTTTTCCAACAAATGCAACATGTGTTCTTCCAAGTTTCAACAAATATACGACGTTTTTCTACGGATGGCTGCACAAAGAGAAATTGCCTTATCTACCGAGGTCATCTTACTAAACTGGACGTCCGAATCTTGCAACGTGAGTAACCGTTCGTAACTGGAAAGCGTAAAACAATTTCTTAGCTTAAATGCTAAACCCCAAATTGAAAGGTGATAATCTTTTGACTACCACTAGTACAGAGTGTAACATAAGGTGAAGGAAATGCGGTTGAATATGATCAAAAGCTTCCTTGCTAGAACAGCACATGCACCGGCGTAAAGGCATCAAAAGTTTGTAAAGCTAATTGTTTAGAATGCATAAAATCAGGGGGACAGGTCGAGCTTTCCTAGCATTTACCGAAATGTATTGTTAATGCGACAGTTTTAAATCCGAGTACCCTCATCGGAATTCCTTTGACCCATGGTTTCACACAGGTTTGTGTAGGTAATAATACAATTTAAACTGCATTTATTCTATACATTATAGGTGAATTTATACAGAATCCCAGAGTGGAAATTATAGGGTGGTATTCATACCCGAACGATGCAATTATTCTGCTTGACACCAAAAACTGGCGTTCAAATACCCCGGATGATGAATTCGTTCTGATGCGTAGGGGACAATTTTATTCAGTTCAACAACTTTTCCCGGTTCTAACCTCTTATAGACTGGTACGTCTATTTAATTTCTAAATTTAGTATGTAGATAACTTAGTTATCCTGGGTTTGCACAGATACAGTTTTAGCAGGCACCGGTGGCTCAGTATTCAACAAATTCCACAATTTCCAACGGTATTCTGCTAGTGCGACTAACTCTTTTGACTCAGTAAATTTGCTACTAATTTAACATATCCTAGTTTGTGTAGAACAGATTTGTCATATAAACACTACTGGACCACATGCAGTTACAATGTATTCTCGATAATAATTGAGGTCGTTTGGATCACTTCAGAGCTAAGCGTGTTCGAAACTCCCACTTCGGTGGAAATTGCATCATATGGATTATTCTAAATATGCTGCCACTCACATCTACTTTTTCAGGGGAAGTTGAGAGTGCAATGGACGCTTTATGATGAAGAGGAGATTATCGCTTGCAAAGTAGTCAATTACACCGTTACGGGAACCCATCCTTGGCATGTTGGTCAATGATCAACTTGTTACCGCTAAGATAAATATTAATACGAATTCAACTATTAACATGTTACGGCTTTTATTTTGACAAATTAGTCCGTCGTTATACGTACTGTGGTCGTTTTTTAGTGTTAAAATACAATTGGGCTTTAACATTAATCGGTTCTATGCAAAACCACGAAGCAGACTACATTGCATGTAAGCCAATCCTCAACGTTTCCAATAACCTCAAAGTGTCCCCATCAAATAGTGTATTCTAAGTTTAAGGGATCCTTTGTAAGACAAGCCGCAAAATTGAGCTACTTGCAGTGGTGGAGCAGCCGCCTGGGAGCGGTGGTAAAAGTTTTGCCTTGACTGTGAACAGAATAGGCGCCTAAAGGTCACACAATCGGCTTACGGTGACGTGCACATTCGCTTTCGATGAAATGGATCATGGTTTGGGACACTGGAATAAATATGGTGAGAGACAAATGAGGGGATTGTTGGAAAGACCGTTTGCACATGTGTGGCACATAGCGCAAATGGTGGTTGGTAATAGAGAATAAAACTAAAATGTTCAACCCTAATCTTATCCGGATATGTTACCCTTTTTATTTGGTATTGAACGGTCGATGGTACTAAAAATGCCGCCCCCTGTAACTTCCTGCCCAGAGCCGATCGCGGCATTATGCTACGCCTCTGGCTAATTGTGGTTCCGCGTAGGTGTTCACATCAACTCCCTGGTTGCTTAATCTTACTTCACCGAATAGGGAGAAAACTGTTAGCCTTATTTGTGAATGGAAAAATATCACATGGCACAAATCGAAGCTGTTACATGCAAAGCTCACCCATCAATCACCGATGGACGATTCGTTAAGCAAGATAGTACGCTGTACATCATCACAACGAACATGCCAGCCCGCATGATGTCAAAACGTATGCAACCATTTTATCAGACACAGTGAACTGATGTACAGGCGAGCAAATAACGCGGGCTACCAGTGTTTCAAAGCATCTCAAATGTATCTAGGTAGCAAACACGATATATTATTGCGATGAACTGTACGACGTTATTTATGACTGGCAATTGTCAACGCAGTTCGGCTCTGTGATGTCCTATTCAGGTATAATGCGCACTATAATTCGGTAATCAGCCAGGTTTATGTAGCGGAGTTGGTCGTTGATTGGAACAGCAATCCGATGTATGCCCTCAGTCATCCCTACACCCTAAATTTCATTCTGCTCTATGGACCTACTTCCCCACTGCGAGGATCACTTGTAAGCTGTCCGTGTCAACAGGAACCCCAGGGTTATTCCTCGTTCCCCCAACGCATGTGCCTACATTGTTACTCGCTACATAAACGCTTAAACTTGTCGCCGTGATTCATCATTCGTTTACGCATACATTCCCTAGAACTTTAGCCATAGTTGAATTGATTTGGTCTGTGTGGATTGTAACATTGCCGGATGCACCTGGACTGTTATGGCTGTGTATATGCGTTAATACCATTGCTCACAATTACATCACTGTGATTAGGCCGTTTTTTATCGGCCAGCGGCTTACTGCTAGCACTACTCTTAGTGTGGTTCTACTTGCCTTGATTGTCGGAGTTTAGCGGTTGTGACATTTGGCTTTCTGTCCATCTGTGTAGTTGCAATTGTCTGTGTCGCAGACACAGGGACCCAGAACATATGAGGTTTGTCCGACTTGTGCAAATGTATTTGCCGCAATAGTACCGTAGTTGTTGCGATGCAACGAGGTTTTGATTTCGGGATCACTGGCTACGTGTCACTCGAAGTTCAGTCGGTAGCGTCTAGGAATTGCTTTAATTCTGAAGCCGATTTCGTTTCGACTGCTGTCTGGAGCAAACTATTCTAATATTTAAGTATTGGACGTTCGAAGCATAGAGTGTGAGCTATCCGCTTCAGGTCCGTTAACACAACGTTGTACCGGTGACCGGTGCTTGGAGCATACACGTGCAGAAGTAGCCTCAGCATAAGGAAGCCACCCAGATGTAATATCCGGTGCGTCGTTATGGGGCCCGCTTGAAACCGAGGTTACGACAGATTGTGCAGCCCCATTATTTTGCGTGGGTCTTCCTACCCCGTAAACTGGCGCTGTGCCTGGTAGTCACATACTGATCACGTTGCACCATGTCATGGGTGCCCGGAAATTACTCAAGCGAGCCGTACTTGAACATTGGTAGCATGATAGAACATGCGAGTGGCAATCACTTCAACCCAAATGCAGAAGCTGCGTTTAAACGCCCAAAACTTACGCAGTCAATTGTCGTATAGCTTGTTTGTGTTAGCTACGGGCTACAAATCGCAGCGTGATGGTACCTGGAGATCCATTGGCCATTGGCCAACCATTGTAGCTACGCGCCTCACCACGCTTCCCCATGCTCGTATATAATGATTTGACTTGGATGGCCGGCTGTACCGTGCGGGAGTTCGGATGCTCTAGGTATTAAGGCGCAGGTTCTCCACATGGTCCAAAGCAACCGTCCCTCGTCTATTTACCGCGCTCATTAGACCGATCCTTTAATACGATGCCCCAGTTTACCATCCGATAACCCAATGGGAAACTGAAAACCTGGAGAAAATACAGCATATCGCAACTAGCATAATACCGGGTCTACGAAAGCTACCTTATGAAAAACGTGATCGGATCGGACCCTACATACTATCTTACCGCCGAGTAAAATTTGACCTTATTATGACCAATCATGTACTACACTTATATTACTTCCCCATACTGCGGCCAATATTTCACCTGCGGGTACCCTGTATCACCCGAGGACACCGTTACAGAATCAGGGTCCCTATGCACAAAAAACTATCACATAAGCTTTGTGTAGAACGAAGAATCATAAACTTATTGAATACACTACCCGAAGGATTAATAAAGGCCCATTTAGTGAGCTGTTTTAAAACACCTATCGACCATAATTTCGGAAACTATGCTTTTGTGAAATGATGCACATACAATGCCAAAAGAAGACATCGTATACCCGGAAATAATGACACGAATATGAATTCCTAACCGGAAAAAATAAACAATTAACTGACTAAACACAATCACTGACGATTCACAACTAAAAGTTTTGATTTTTCCTAATTCTATT
>CALYDF020000709.1:0-26925 GCA_944474145.2 Dicrocoelium dendriticum | reverse complement strand
GTAAGTGAATTGCACTACCGTTAATGCCCAGCAGGCTCAAAATATCTTCCAGCTAATTACCGGTATGTAGACAAAAACTGCTTAATAATGTGCACAGCAAACGCTTGCTTAATTAAAGCAAACCCTTTGCATTTTATTTATTGTAACGCTTTTACGCCACGCACATAAAAGTAAATAATTATACTTAATGCAAAACGTTTAAATCGAAAACGTACGTTAGTTTAAAGTTATTGTGAAGCGATTGCCATCCTCTAGTTTAAACTATTTCTGGGATAATTACTGCGATCGGCTTAAAATCGGGATATGCTTGTTGTCACACATCTCTAAATAGCCCACATAGCACTGTACCGTCTGAAACCTAATAATGAGCACGTGATTTGCAAGACGTTTTTTCACCCATTAAAACAGGTATTTGTACTGCATTTGTAAACTTATCACAGTTAAAATATTCTCCTGGAGTACGATTAGAATGCGTTAGCCGTAAAAATGATCAGTCCCAAAAGGTAATTTTATTTCGTTGGCTCTTCTGGTTCAGAGATATTTGAAAATAACCTACAAGTTAGCTAATTTGCGGAAAATACTGACAACAACAACAAGCTGACAAACACCATGCATTTATTTATGGAAGGATTTCTAATAATATTACTTCATCTATAGACTTCATGCCCCATGTAGAATGTACAAATATTTGCCCAGAATTTTATGTTGTTTGAAATCTTCGAATTCTTTTCATTCGCAAGTGATATCCTCAATGTTGATAATTTCGTTACCAGTTTTTAATTAAATTTTCTTCTCACAAGAATGTATTACGCCTTTTCACCACGAATTAAAATTTATATGTCGAATGTAGGGATATATGCTCCATAAATCGTGTAAAGAGCAACTGGAGTAGACAAAAAATACATTCCATCGGGTATCGACAGTACATATTCATACACATATTCATAATATGTGTGTTTAAGCATTACATTGTACGGCAAAGTTTGAATTAATTTTGAGATGCGTGTGTTGCTAAAATATCAACAAGTTGTTTTCTCCGACTTTGAAGGATCCTACGCTCGAAGGACGCAATATCTAGGTACAATTGCACCAGTATTTTAACAGTAGACTCACCATCACTATTCAAATATCTCAGGTATGCAAACCATAGTGGTACATTTACTGCATTGCATAAAATCTCAAAGTACGCTGGTATTCAAGGAAACAAATTCTGTGAAACACTGCAAACATACTAAATATCCAAAGTACCTACTGCAACCAGATATATACATACTGGGCACGCCGCAGTTATCCATTGCAAATGCATCGAGCAGTATCGAGCTCATTGCATTGGGTATTCACTATTTAAATTAATCAGATCCAAAGAACATATTACAGAGAGCACTAATAGCAAAGTGTCAAACGCAGAATCCGACTATTTGCCTGTAATTCTGAGGACTAAAATTGATTACGTTTACACGTACAAAATTATCTACATCAATTTTGCTCCCTCACCTTTGCATACAAGCCTAACTTTTTTTATTCATACGCTCTTCAGATCTTAATAGATACGTTAGGTATCGCCAATGCAAACACACCGACAAGTGAAATAATATGGTTGCATTGTGTGTTGATCTGTACATGTGGTCAAACCGTAAATAAAGTATGGAAGCTTACACATGTAGCCCTCGCCAATTCACATATTTCCGTTTCTATTTCTTTCATGTTTTGTTTTTGGATTACATCCATTTTGCTACAAGGTCGTTGCTGTTCCACAATACGCCTGCCTGGGCTAAATTAAAAGTCTACAATACAATAGTAATTCTGTAAAATTTGCCTACTGACATAGTAGAAAATTTAGATAAGCCTTCAGTTCAATTTTTTCAACATACACAGCATATTGTATTTTATTTTAATATATGTACTGCACCTTTAAACTGGAACTGGCTTTAGCTCAATAGCGATCAATGTACTACATTGCGCTTACTTTTTCTTGTACTGTTGATTACAAATACGATATCCTCCCGTAATTGTCAAGCAGACTTGTTTAGATTATTTATTCCAGCAACATGCTGCGATTTCATTTGGCTGAATGATACCATAGCGCAATTCGTTGTTGATAGTAAAGCTGTCGTTTAATTTAAATTTTTTGTTTGTCACCCGTTTAACGGATGTTTAATATGTTGAGTGTTTTCGCATCGAAGTGCCTGCGCCGTACTTTACTTTGATGTGGCTTGAATTATATCCATTTAACTTAACCCGAACAGGTCACCAGTTTAACTAACGCACCGATTTGGATGACCAAAATGCTCTCTCATGCATTCTTTGCAACGATCTATGTCTGTCCACCAAACATTCTTCACGGCTGTGGCTAATTATGGAGAGGGGTTTTAGAGGAATATTTAGATATCCTGAAATTCCTGCAGGATTAACGTGGGTCGGCTAGTTGGAAAGTATACCATTGTACGGCTCACCGTTTATACACCACTCTTTATTGCATAAATACTTTGCAATTAATTGACCTAGCATCCTGAGAAATGAAGAGGACGGATCTCGCATACCACGGGCTAACACGCGGACCTATATTAGTATGTCCGGCAAAAAATATGGTACATAGCAACGCAGACTAGTGCATTTTACAGGAAACGCATGTTGGACAATCGAGGACAGTACCAAGGTTACGATATTGATCTAAAAGTAATAATCACTGCATAATCCGTTTCAGACAATATTTGCTTCCTAAAACATCATCTGTTTTCCCAGCAGCAATTACGATAACGCATACGCTTAAGCTCGCAAGTAATCGAAGGCAGAATTTGCAAAAATATGAGCATTGATTTGTTAGTGGGTTGGCAAATGCGTTATAATCCCCAGTTAATTATGCTTATTTCAAAATCAGTACCTCTTATATGAAGGGCTCAGGGAACAAAGTATTTCACTTGAGTACATCCAGTACATTAATCAGTTTGCTAACTTTCATACTCCCAAAATCGAAGCTTTTGAAAATGAAAGTTAAGCAAATACATCGCTCAAACTTCATGGCTTGTAATATACGAAATACACTAGCATTCTATGGTATTATTAACGCATCAAGAAAATTGTTCACATCTCAATGAACGTTTGTTGAACGTTATGTTTTACTTTGTTTCTAATCAGCACAATGGGTCACAGACGAATGACGTAATTCCAAACATCGGAGAATAATACGCGTTCAGATGTACAGGTTAAATGTATCAATACAAGTTCACTCCATAATTCAGTGTACCAAATAATGCGGTATAATCTGAACCGACTGAGTGTAACCACAAGTCGGTGAGACATTAGGTTTGCGAGTAAATTTAATCTGTGTAAAAGACCTGAGCAAATGCGATCGCATGATTGGCGCTGCCCGCCCATGAGCTGGTGAAAGAAGTGGCCTTGCTTTGTATCGTTTCCCGCTTAACGTGACATTATAAGACTGAAAATATTTAACTCGGCTTAAAAGATTTGTGTTACTAGCATGTGCTGTACACGCATCTCCGGTGGAAATCGTCAGCAGATGCTGATATGCAAGGTTTTATTTAAGCTTGATCATCGGAGTTTGGGTGAATGCTGATCTAATATATCCAGCTCGTGGCTTATTTTTCTGTATACAACAAAATATCCCTAGCAGCGGTAATTTTAATACCGTTTTGGCAGGTAGAATAAATTCGATACCATGCGGGATATTTCTGTTAGCATTATGTATCACCGTGAGGTGTAGTTTGTTAGCAATTTCGCTTTGTAAACATGGTGTTCTAGGGTTTGACTCTGTGCGCAGGATAAACCGATTCACAGAATAAGAATGGAGTGTAGCAATTGCATCAATCCCTTAGGTCTCTAAACACGCAGTCCTATACTTTGACATAGTTTCCTACCAGAGTTCGCAAAATGTCAAGTAGAGCTCGCTTATATTTATATAATTTAGTCTCCGAAAGAAAACCATTTGTTGTTACTAAAATGAAGATGCAGAACTATTGTTGTTTGTTCGTTCACGGTTTCGTAAGCTGAATGGTTGAAGTTCCTCACTACAAGACGCTGAAAATATAATTAAAATGTTTGCTTTTGTCACAGACTATATGAGTGTTCTGACACAAACAACGCCGTAAACCATGAACATATTCTACGTAGGAATTCTGATAGCGATTCGGTCTGCATAAAAAAATATCTAGATTTTGTTAGCACATTTCTTGATAGGATTGATAATCCAAAAATATCAATTGATTTTGTTGTGTGACTGTGTATTTTAAGGTATGATTTTAATGCAATCATGAGAGCACGGCTTGTATTTTTCCAATGATCCCTTAACCTTTATAAATATTGATTTATCTATCATTTATAATATAACCAACGTTGAACGAGGCGCGTTACATAAAATCCATGGGAATAACAAAGTCAAGGATTTAAATAATAACGACGTCATTGTTCTCAGTTTTTACGCGTTAATACAAACAGGATAGCAAGCGCAAAATGTACAGCAAAATGGTAAAATATAAAACACCTATGTCTTTTAATCAAGGTTATTTACACGTATTTATCTATTTAAGTCAATAGAGTTAAACTGCGCCAATTTTTATTCAGGATATTTGCGCTATTGCTTTAGCAATTAACTATTTCTGTTAGCTACTACAATAGCTACCAAACGCTTGAAAGTAGAAATGAAAACGCTAACGTGGGGTAACGGGGGTAACTATGTACGGAGATTTCAACCAATTCAAACAAGGTTGTAAAGAAAGTCGGAACTACATTGTGAAAACTTAAATGTTGAACAATATTTGGGGTTTGATTGGTGAAAACTAGTTCTAGGCAGTGGTAGACTTATGGGTTAATTAAATGCTCAATCGTTTTTAAAGGAAGATACATTTAGAAGAGAAAATACTTTGGTAAAGCCATTCTGTTTGGACCGCCAACAAAGAATTGTAAAGCTATGCGTCAATTAGTAGGTATTTTAATGAGCACACATTAGCACGAAATTTACGTACACTTGCATTGAGGCTATTTATTTACGGAGAAAATAAATAACTAGTTCGCTTTGTAAACCAAATTGCTAGAAAGCACAATCTTGTTCATATAATATTTCGTGGGCTTAAAACTGTATGTCGTATAATATTTAGAGCAGTTTAGCATGAAACGCAAGTACTAATTTCAAATTGAACCACAAACCGCGTCTCACTTTACTGAAGATAATTCGCTGCAAGTGCTTAATCTTTACAGTACCTGTCACAAAACGGACAAGGGAAACTTTTTCGTTTGTCATGAAATATTTCGGCTTATGTGATCACAATCTCGATAACATGAACTGGAACTTGGTGTTACAGTACTCTCCCTATTATTGCAGCGTTGGCTTAACTTATTGCCGAGACTGTGAGTGTGGACTATTTACAATGTGTTTGGTAACTTTTTAAAATTCTGTCACACACTAGTAGCGCATGTCAACAGGCCTCGATACATTTTTTTTCGACATTCAATCCTACTAGATAGATTGATGTTTATTTCTACCATCTGGATTCTCTCTGAGTTTCTTCGTAGAATATCACTCACCTCGTGGGCTTCGCACTGTCAGAGAATTAAGCATTTTTCAGCAAAAGATTATGCTTGGAATTCACGCTTTAGCAAATTATAAATGTACAACTAGTATATGCCGACAAAGTAAGGTGGTATGTTGGACCGCACTCCGCATAACTACTAAAAACCACTTTGCTAAACTGCAAAGACATCAGTGTAAATATTTGTAAATATAGCTTCGTGTACTCTATAATCCAGATATATTCTTTTCCCATGTGTATGCTTATGGAATAGAGTATGATTGTTCAGAATGAGTTGTAGGCTATTAATTTGGTAGATGTGCGTTAAACATTAAATTACCGGCACTGATTTGTGCCTCCTGATGCTCTTAGGTTTTGTTGTTTTTGCCGCGATAACATTGTTGAATATGATCTGGATTATTTTGTTTAACGCCAAACGGTGCAGCTCTGGTACCTCAGTTAAGTAAGTGGGAATATTACTGCCTATTTTCCCATGGATGTAGCAGGCCAGAGAGCAATCCATAAGTACGTTGTCACGTTGCGTTAGCTGGCAGAACGCAAATGATATTAATGACAATGAAGATTAATTGGGTGATGATGTTCTTAAAATAATTATTTTCGGGCCGTCAAAGACATATTTGTGCGGCACAATATAATTACCGAACATTTTGTAATTGCATCTGGATTGGGCGATCTGTATGGATAATCTAAGTGACAACCAGGATCGCAATATCCACAACAAATCGAAATATGATTTTAATGCACACGGGTATCCTAGGTATATGTACTCACGAGAAAGTGAACAAATTATAACGCTTTTTAATGCCTTTTGCATATTTTGCTTTATCGCATATAAGAAATACAAAATGTTCTTGTTCAAGTCAATCACGTTTGTTTGAAAATATGTTGGCGGTTATTTATTAAATAATGTTTAGTAAGAATGTTATGTCTAATTTTTCAAGAAACGTTTCAGGCGGAAATGTTTGCCTATCTTTAAAACCCGAGGACAAATTGCAGATAATCTAGAACCCTATAATTAAATCCTTTTACGGTGTAATCGTGTAACTTTCTTTACCCTACTATTCAAAAACAGAACAAAATCAGTCTGTAGACAAGTGCAGTGTTTAGAGAGATCAGCGCCGGAACAATTCATACAGACTATTAAGATATGTTGAGATTCGAGTGAACTATAAACCATAGCATGTTTGACATTATGAAATTAAGTAAAGCAGACAGTGTAAACCAATTGGTATATACTGGGTTTGCACGTTTCCGATTGATCCATGCACGCCTGATCTACTCTGAAATATATTACGCGCCTTGCTTGCAATCTCATTGTTGTTTATTCTGTATACTCTACATAAACCGCGATATTATTTTCAAATAGAATTTTAGTTAGATGTTGATCTTAAGCATTGCAATCTCCGAGTTTTTGCTTATGCTAAATATGTGTGAATAGAGCTAGCCTGGGACTTATCTTACAAATTCACTTGTTTCCTGGTCTTGTACTGGAACAAATGAGCTCTAATGTAAATTGAAATTCTTAACTAAAGAAAAGAAAGCACATTTTAACTATCATCCGCCTCTTCTAAACAAAGTTAACAGTTCTGGTAAGAAAATTAACATTTCCGTATAATTTGTACCGTACATTGAAGGCATTAATAAGGATTCATAGCCTTGTAGAATCTTAAATAATCCCAGGAAGCCAACCACAGCCGTTGCGGATGTAAGATATAATTAATATAGAATATTGCCCAATAATGTACAAACCGATATTTCTTCTTTTGTAATGTGCTCAATATATACTGCTTAAGTGTGCGCATATATAATTAGTTGCCTCACTCATTTTTCTGTTTTTCATGAGCAAAGTAATCCATATCATTTCGGATATGTTATGGCACGTTTATAATCGATATTTTCCTTCTCACCATTTCTGTTCCATGTGCGCCAAAAGCATTGGTTTACCAACTGTGCTCTGTGGGCGAAGATATTTCCTGTGATAGTCTTCCATCTCGGTTTTCGGGGTTACTCCGTACTCGACAAGTAGTTTCTGTAGCCATGAACCTTACAACCTGCAATGAAAAACAGGACAATTTCAGGTGAAATGTTTTCAAACATCAACCACTAACATGAATGATCACCGAAGAAAAGCTTTACGAAGGTTGGATGGCAAGCCGAGGCGAGTGTGGGCGAATAACCAAATGGAAGCAAGCACAGAACCAAGACTCCGCTGATAAGTAATTTGCTTGTTTCAGCAAGCTTGAAGGAAATCAGTTTGCGAAGCAATGCATTTTCCTTTATGTCAGCTTCTGCATCCGCGTTTACAATTTTGTTACCTCGGAGATATTTTGCATTATTGCAATGGCCAAAACCGCCAGCATAGCGTATTGCTGGGTATCAAGCAAGTCTAATGGAATAAATATGAGATCGCATTGTTTTCCTGTTCTGTGTGACGCGAATAGAGAAATAATTTTGTAACACGAAATTACAGTGCAACAAATATGCAGCAATATTTAGTCTACTAGCGCATTGCAGAAATATTAGCTAATATACGGTTGCTTTACAATGACTAACTTCTATGTGGTTTTTTATTTTGTATCAATAACTACGAAACCACACGGTGGCTTATATTTAGAAATTCTCAGACCTGTGCACAAAATCTGAATATTTGTTAACTTGTTGCTATACACATTTATCACATAAAATTATACTTTAAATCACACCGACAAGTTTTTCTAATTTTTCTGACTTCCTAGAGGGTATTCAATTATTTGGACATACATTTCAGGAGGGTATTCAAGGCCAACGTATGAGTACGTATAATGGCAACCTTTAGTGCAAAGAATTTTCGGTTGGTATACATGCATTATGTAGTTCATTGTCTTAGACCAGCCAAGATATTTTAAAAAATAGCTTTCAGATTCGTACCATGTTGACTGTTTTTGATTATCTTTGTGATGGGTAAGAAACGTAGCAACTTTGAGAAGATTTTCGTAGACAATCAGCTATCTAAATAACAGCCCAGTGTGAACCGCAATTTCTCCACATGTGGACATACGTATTGCTCCCCAAATCATTGCTATCATGAGATACACAATATGTTTCCTTCGTTTTTGATTTGAATATGTGCAATATGACGTGGTTAGCTTTTAATCTTTTGGCAGGCAATGAAAAACAAAACCTACTGCATTTTAGTTTTACATACGGTCGGAATTTCAATTTTCCTAAAAACCTTATTCACCGAAGCTCATATAATTCTTACATTCCCATCGGCGAATACTCAAACATATTTTATAAAAAGCCGCATAATAATAATTCTCCGCTAGGCTATTGACTTGGTAATTCTAATTCGGAGTCAATATCTCGTTATTATTTTAATGTTCATACTTTTATACATTGGCTTCCATCTTAACCTCTATCAAAGGTTAAAGCTATTGATTTGTGAACCGCTATTGACTGGTATGGGAAGTCTATAACTTTATCCCAAGCGGTTCACCTCGCCTAAAATGACACAGATATGCAAGACTATTCACTTTCTTTCCCATTTTTTGGGCGCGCTGCCCATATGGCATGCCATATCTGCACCGAACATCAAGTGATTGCTCGTGTTCGAATAAGAAATGACAGTGCAAATACCGAGATGTCTTCACAAACATTATTAATGATCAATGTAAAACCCCGAATCATTGAAAGCCCAGCATTTGTGTGTAAGCTACAATTATACCTGCAATGTTTCTTGACTAACCGTGGAACGTTTATAACTAATATTATTAAAATATTTCTATATCCCTGGCAAATAATTCATTACATTTTTCTCCAACGTGAATGAAAACGTACCAACTAAAATCTCTATATCTGAAGTAAAACATTTACGAGTTAAAATAAGTTTAATAATGCTAAAGTCTAATTTAGCTCAAACGTACCTTCAGGAATTTAAAAGACGTAGGTCTGTAATAAAATGTAGCTGGTGTTCTATTCAAAGTCGGTATTTTGGTGCATTTTATTAAAGCAGGTTGCATATGATCACGACCAATGTGGCTGTAATAATCATTTTAACCGCAGGATGATTATGTATTTGACATCCAAATTGAAATATACGCTTGCTTTTGAAGTCTAGGGCTGAGCCATTATCATCCACAGAAAGGTTAGCTCAGGATATATTGCATTGCTATAGCAACACAAATGTAGGCAACCTGCCCAATACACTTCAAGAGGAAGGAAAATACCATATTCGCAGGAACTATCATGTATTTCTGACAACCTAACTTATTTATTCATCAAAACAAACAAAATCTCTGTGCGAATATTGCTTATTTCTGTACAATATTAGCTTCTACAATGTTACATTCCTGATTTACCTGAGATGGTAGCACTATATATTGAGACTCTTGTCGTTTGCGTTATTATTTCTGTTAAGGTGCGTAGTGAATTTAAACCGATATAAAGCACCTTCCTTTAATTGTTAACATAAAATTATGAATGCAACCAACTGGCACAAGTTTTACGGGTTGCTCATTATACAATTTGATTGGTGTCGAAAATTGATCCCTAAGATTTCTCAGTTTACTGGACATTACTTTGCTCTGACCATTTAATACATTTTTATTTTACGCATGACCACGCTGTTGTATGTCACAATGCTTTTTCCCCGTTTTTAATTCCACACAGTCCTGTGACGTTTGGATGCCGTTCGTTCCTACTACATTTGTATCCATTGCAACGAGACTGGACCTCAACGTGGTGCGACGGTTTGCTAACCTCAGTGAACAATTGAGCTATACTGGGTGAGGCCTATGGGCACATTGAGAGCTACTTCCACCAGGTTAGTCAATGGTGTGAGGTCAGAAATACCCAGAATCCTTGTCCTCCAGGTTGGGGGTTTGCGATCGGATGGCGTCGATTTCTGGCAAACTAAATCAGTGCCAACTCATCGCTACCTTGCGGACAGGCTTTTGAGCCAACGGCTTTAATTAAGGATCCTAATCGTGCTCACGTCTAGGTCTGTGTGCCCTGGCGGCATCTCAGCTCACATACAACAGTGACTTTTTCTTACAACCTTAACTGCATCCTGCATGGGCTGCCGCGCAGATTGTCAAGAACCGCCTTATCTGTGCTTAGAGCATGGCGGATAATCAAAAGCATGCTAATGCTGACGCCTCCCTTCTTTCTTATCCACCTGTTTTACTTACTCCCATCCCCACCCGTATTACTAATCTTCTTTCTATAATTCACAGCTTAATTGACAGCAACCGAAGCGCTAGTAGAGTAGAACCATCTGCAGCCACCTTCTCGCAAAGCTCACCGGATGCCTATCAGCAGTCGTCTGTTATAAGGCCAAACTGTCCCGTTTTCATGGCGACGATCAATCTTCAATCAAGAAGACAAATAAGTAAAAAGACTGCACTCGCAGGCAGCTTGGACACACCGGATATTGATGTGGGGTGTGTCCGAAACTAAAGGCTAGGTTTATAATAGATTAGTTACATTAACTGCATCCGGCTTGTGCTCTCGTTATTGATTGCACGCATCCGGAGACCCCGATGCAGTAGTCATGGGTCAAGCTAGAGTAGGTATCATGATAAGCTCCAACGCTGAGCCCTCGTTAATTGATTGGATTCCGGTGAACAGCCGTTTATTTAAAGCAGATTTGACGACATCAGCTAAGGTTGATTCACGAACAAATACAAAACGCTGTTTGTTTGTGATTTCCGCTTATGCTCCCACCGACCACAGTTCTCTTGCTTTCAAGGACGCACTCTATCACGAACTGTACACGTTACTACGCAATGCTATTAGTTCAGATGTTATAGTAGCTGCAGGTTATTTGAACGCACACTAGGGCGTCTGATTACTTCAGAACCTCAACTGGGTGGTAATTACGGGCTTAACTCCAAAGTGACTGACAACGGCCAACTTTTACTACAAGTGTGTGCAGAGCACCAGTTGTTTTTTATTATCAGTGGTTCTAGACACAGGGGCTTTGAAGTTTCACTAGGCGTCCTCCTGTAGCTGTCCAAAGATGGACCCAAACTGAACGCAAAGCCATAAGTTACAGTTGATGTGGTTCCATGCCGGATGGCTGCTCCAACTGGAATACCTGCGACGATTCTGATCATGCCTTCGCAAGCTGTCCTTTCTGCATGAACTTTGCCAGGAAGTGTGCTAAGCATGCACACCGATTGCCAACGGATAAATTGTCTCAGCCCACAGTCAGTTAGGCCTATCAAAATCCACCGCGTACCGAACTCTCTCTGCCTTGTTTAAATGACGCTGATTATCAGTGTAATATTATCTCGACCGCCATGTCCGAAGCAGGAGCATCTGCATGTGATACTACCAATCGTCACCGCAACAGTCACTGGATATCCGAGAGTCCGGCGAACTTGTTGGAATCCAGAGGAAACCTCCCGCCTGACCCTGAGCACAATGTGAACAAGCGGGCTATTATATGAGAAGTAAAGCGGTGTTTACGTGCTGACATGGTAGGCTGGTGGACCACTAGTGTTTAAGAACTGGAGGAGGCACGAACAGTGGGCAATTACCGCAACCTCTTCCAGCGGATCCGCACCACTGTTCCCAGGAAGCAAGGCGTCAGTGAGTCAAGCAAAGGAAGCGCAGGTGCAAAGATAAACAATAAGGAGCGCCGTATGGTCTGTTGGGTGTGAGCACTTACAAGATCAGTTTAGTTGGTCATCTGCTCCCGGACCTCTTCCTACTCAGGTGATGCAGGACGAGCCACGGGCAGTTAATATGGAGCTTACGTCAGAGGCAGAGATCCGAAATGCGAGCAGAGCCCTAAATCGTTTTTGTGCCGCTGTCCCAGATTCCGTCCCACCTGCTATATATATGGACGGAGATGAGGACATCCGCAAAGCCAAGCCCCCCGCCTGTTCAAGCATATCTGAAAGAATGAGAGTGTCCCGTCTGAATGATGCAAACCGATTATAGTGGCAATATTCAAGCAAGGCAGTGGCGCCGACTGTTCTAACCAGAAGGGTATTAGCCTAACGCCAGTTGTGACAAAATTATTGACCTAGTTTCTCGTTCGTTGCCTCATTGTGAAACGGGAACATCGGATGAGGGAAGTGCAGGCCGGAATCCGCCTCGGGGCGTGGCTGTTTTGACCATGTTTTCACTTTGCGTAGGTGCTGGAGCGGCGCCATGCATACAGCAGACCAACAATTGTTGTTTTCTTCCGATTCAAGTGTGCGTTCTATTCAATCGATCGCTCGATTCTATTCAAAAACACGCGCGGAAATGTGTTCCCACGAAATATGTGCACATCATTTGTGCGCTATACTAGAACACTACAGGCCGCGTGAGGGTAGATGGTACCCTATCGGATATTTTCCTAACCAAAAGCTGCCTTCTTCAGTGTTGTCCGATTTCCTTGATTTGTTCAATTTCGTCGTGGATGCGAATATGAAGGGTTCCCTTGCGGAAACTCATGGCGTAGGCTTTAAAGTGCTGCCTGGTAAAATATTAGTTGATCTTGATTACGCGGACGACATCCTCTTGCTTTTCGACGAGTTTGCCGTGTCACGCACAACCCTGAATAACCTCTATCGTGGTCCCATTATTTGGTGTGCCCTTTGTGACTTCGATGTTCAAAGTTTCGCTGCAGAACAACCAGGCACTTTATGACCCGTTGACCCTTAATAATGAGGAACTTGAGGTGGTTAATCAATTCACTTATCTTGGAAGCTGCATCAGCAACGGTGGGCGCAAAGGAAGTGAAGTCAGTTCACGTATGGTAAAAGCAAGATCTGCCTTCTTAAAACTGCAAGATATTTGTCGACAGCAGTGTCCGTCTGAAAGCCCGTGCATACAAGGCCACAGTGAGGGCCGTTCTGCTCTATGGTAGTGAGATATATTCCCTTATCTCTGAAGATATGAGGCGCCTTCAAGTCTTTGATTATCCATGTCAGCGAATGATTGTTGGCGTCGGATGACACCAGCGGGTACACAACCAGAATTTGCGTAGACGAGTATTAGGTATTGATAATCATGCTAGCTCCATAGAATAACATATAGCACTGAATAAGTTGCGTTGGCTCGTGCAAGTGCTACGTATGCCTGGTCACCGCTTAATTAGGAGGGCCTTGTTTAGTCTACCGAATGCAGGATGGCGCAATGCTCGAGGTGGACAGAAGTTGAATTGGCAGCGGGATATGAAGTCACTGACGTCCAAAGTGGGTGCCGTTGTTCCGTTTTGGCTTCCGGGCTGGAGTCTACTAGACACGCCTAGTGGTTTACTCGCGACTTTACTGGACATGGCTTAAAAGTGGTGCGTCTGCTGTTGTCTCCCCTTCAAATTGCCTGTATAATGTGTGTTTGGTGTTAAGTGATCAGGGTAGATTGGTTGTTTATGAGGTGCGGTAGTGAAAGACGCTAGAAAAATGTCTCGCCGATGCCACCTTTTATTTACGCGATAGACGGCCGCTTGTGACGTTATGTTGTCTAGACGAGGTGCAGGCGCCTTGGCTCTGAATGTTTACTTTGTGCATTACGATTTTTAGGTAAGTCCCTCTTCTTTTCCTATTATTATTCTTTATTGCATAGGTCATCCTGGTTGCATATTTGCGAAGCATCAGTTCAAATGGTTGACGAACTGCAATTGTTGATTGATTGCTTGATTCAATACATCTATATATATATATAAGTATTTGTTGAAATGCTGGTTAAGATGTGAGACGGTTTTTGTTTGGCCAATTAGTTCCTAGAGCGTTTCGCATTTTTGCTATCCAAGTTCCAATGATTCCGAGTAGACTTAATATCTCAGTGTACACATAGACGTGTACGTCTTGATACCTAGAAAGCTCGCATATTTTCATAGCTTTGCTTGTGTTTCGTTGCCGAAATTTAGAACATAACCGCAACGGTGTGTTAATAGGTGTCAATTTAGAACACTGAAGCCAACATCCTTCCTATATTTGTGAGCCATTGCTGAAGTTCAGCGGTGATAAATAAATACCAAGTGCGACATCCGTTTTTAACAGAAATCTGCTAGGATGGAGCTACAAGTACCAAGTGAGCCGAGTACGTCTATGTAAATTAAATCTTTAGATCAAGTCAAAGATTTTTAAAGTTATTCTTAAGCAGTGCGTCCCGTGCATCAAATACTCGCCAGTAATTGGTCCAATCCGTTTACGTAAGCGTGGAAAATAAGTCCAATTGCCATTGTAACCACCAATATTGAAATTTGATTGAGAACTGTGTTCCTTACCTCATATGTTGATTAGAGCTGAAAGACGCTGCTGTGTCAATGACATAAATTATGTATGTTATATTATTGGTCAGTTTTTACCAAAAGTCGCATCGCAGAGCCATTTCTTCAATAATGGATTTTGTCTGCCACATATATTTCGGGATAAAACTGGGAAATCTGGATGAAACGTGTGCGACGTATATCAAGCTTGGTTTGATTACATTATTTTTTCACTGCTCTCAAGCGAGATATTTCTGCTTTCTGGTCAATGAAACAAGTGTTTCCAAAGATGAGTGAATCGGAGCTCAAATAAACGATCACTATTGGGCTTGATAACGGAAGGTAGTGCCTTCTAATGCTAATGAACTTCATTTGACCAAGAAGTCTGGCAAACATTCAAGGCAGTGAGTACAGGATTTTTGGCAATACAAAGGCAGAAGAATAAAAAGGCACTACAGTCGAGCTCATTAGAGACCATCGGGCACTTGTTGCATTTAAAATACTAAAGATTCACTTTTGACATAATCACCTTCACATATTACTTGAGAATTTGGGATAGGTTATCGTTGCGCGTGGTGAATGCTTTCAGCAAGACCTTTCATTCAAATAGCAGCATTACAGTGGTAAGAACACTTAATCTATGAGAGGACAGATTTGCTAGCTTTTGCAGCCCGAGGGAGCTGGACAATACAAGGAAGGGCCTCGGCGAAGTTAACGTTTTCCATTGCCAAACTGCAATCATTAGTTAGGGTCGAGTTTTACAGTGATGTTTTAAACGCACTTATCACCTCGGTGCTTCCGGTATATGTTGCGATCCGGTACATAGATTTATAATTCTTTAGACGTAACCTCAAAATACTGACAATAATCATTTGCTTATAATAATGCAGCCTGATGTGCTAAATAACATCGGAATGTCTTTCTATCATCTGGCAAGTGTATTCTATAATTTGAGGATATTACCATCACCGTTCTAGAAAATAACTCTGCTTTGTTGCACAATGATTTTAGGTAAGACAGCGTTGGTTAAAAATCAAACTTTTTCTCGCACTTGTTTCATTACTGTTAAATGTGATTTAGGTTTTAACGCTATTGTCATGGGAATTGTTGGCGAACATTTTGACAACCGCATAAAGGTATTTGTGGCAATTTCGACAAAATATGCGGAAGGTATATCCGTCTTTGTGTCCAAGTTTTACGATACCATAAATTTACATCACTCAATAATAAATCCTGAAATAAGCTTTGGACGGAATATAATTCCACGTTTTCCCAAGCTTTTGCATACAAATCGTTTTCGTATGTTTTTATTGCGGCAAGGTTTCGCTGTTGATGCTAGAGCTTCGTCAGGTCGGAGGCATTGGTACTTGATTGACATACCTCCAAATGCTTAGGTATGGTGAAGACTGTAAGGAATATCATTACTCATAGGATATACTTGTTGCAGATCCAAATGTTAATTGACTCTTCTAACGTATATACAAATAGCAGGTTTTATTCTTTGATTCATGTCACCAGCCGTTCACTTGGGTGCAATCCTCTATTTGCTGATGCTTGCTAAATTATCGACCTATGTTTGTCCTGATTTCCTGATTTGCCTGTAAAAATCCGTTCGCCACGCTTCTCAAAAATCCACCCCGTCCTCTCCGTAGACAGACTTATTAGTCTTGGTATATTCCACCACCACAACACTCAAACGTTAGCTATTCACTTGTAATCCCAGTTTAATTACCTTGAAATTTTCCCGATTCGGATTAAAAACTATCGGAAATCTTATAACAGAACTATTATTTTGAGAACATTATTTCCCCTAGCGTGTTGATGCCTATGTCGTCAAAGGCAAACTTTAATGTTATCATATGTGTTATGCTTTTAGTTGCCAGGCTTCCTGTTTCCTTCGCATTCCCTGCTCGGGAAGACCGCTGGCTTTCTCGATAGGCAAAAACCTACAACACTGTCCTAACCGGATAGAGCAAGGAACGTCGTTTAAAATTGTGTTACGTCACACTAAACCTGCTTTTTCGGTTTGCTCTGTATATCATTGCAAGCCGGATTTAGCCGGCCCTATGCGTTTAAATGAAATAATTAGTCAGCCTGAAACTACTAATGAAGTATATTTGAATTCCGTCATTTGTTATAGAGCACATAATTATCAGGTTGCGTGCATCCTGGTACATATCGATACACGACTCTTATTTTTAAAGATACTGAGGAAAAAATACAAAATGCGTGAAGTTGTAAAAACATTGTACTGTTTCCATGTTTTTCTAAATTTTAATAAAACGTGTTATTGTCGTGTAATTTATAAACGAGATACCTATTTTCATTGCTAAGAGAGCACATAATTGCTTAACAATTATTTGTTCATACACTAGGCATGAGTAGAAATATATTTATACATAAAGTTGAGAACAATAACAATCATGCACATGCGCCCAACAATAAAATTTTTACAATTTTCACATTTCAAGTAAATATATGAATCGAATTCTGTCCCTTTCTGTGCCATGTAGGATGAGCAAATATTTTATACTACTACCACCATCGCTTAAATCATTCAGTCATATATACACAGATTTGATACTAAAACGGAGCAACCTCCTAGGGATGTCGAGCATTGTAAACAGCGTTATCCGCTAAGATCGGATACTAAATTACTCGAATATTTCCACAAAAACACAAACTGGCATACGATAGAAGTTGTTGAACTACTGTAGGTGGAGGTATAATTGTAACGCAGTAAGGTTTGTCAAGTGGCCAGTGCCTGATTTAACAAATTATTGTTTACGTCCTTCAGCTATTGATCGTTGAGCTTGGACCTGTAACATACCTTTAATGAAAAATGAAAAATGTATTTATACGGGTAATGAAGCGATGCTTTATATGTTCCGACGGATAGTTGGTGAAGATATGAACATAACAGTAATGATGATAATGATAGTAAAATAGTTAATATTTTAAATGTGAGAATGCGGGCTCATCGTTTCTTTCGATGTAGTCTTGCTATCCTCTTAGACTCACAGCATAAACAGTTAATAACAAATAATTACATGGTAAAATCCAGGTGTTGGATGGAGACATATTGGTATGGAACAAAATGTAAATAGATGAGTGCATCTTCCAACCGTCATTTAAATGCTCTTAGTGTTGGTACAGAGACGACAATTCTGATAGGGTATTCCACGGGTTAAAGACAATACTGGAAAATAAATATATACGGCACTTCAGACGATTGCCTTATTTTGCGAGGTCAAATGAGTGGCCCATCAGTTTTTTATTGCTTCTGAGTTGCAGTAAAATTAGGTATATATGATGTCGGCTCCAGATCTTCGAGGACTTTCCGGATTGCCCGTAGCAGCCCAAGTCATCTTGAACCAGGACACCCAAGTCAGGTTCGAGAGTTGATTGTCTTAGTATATTCGTTCGAGCTGGTATGAGTAACAGCGGTGAAGTTAGATGGAAAGCATTTTGCATTTTCTGACTTTGAAAACAAAGAGTATTTTGCACTCCATAGATACATCGTATCTAGGTAATTCTGAAGGGCTTGTTGAGAGGCGTACGACTGGAGCTTTGGCAGATCTAGAATCCGTTTGTAAACGGTAGGAAGTATAGAGCGATTCCCTGTGGAATGTCATGAGGAAACAAAAAGCAAACATGAAGCTAGAACTAAGCATTGCGGCATAACACACTCGCATTTTATGTAGTCCAATAAAAAGATCCGACATTGCTTTGTGGATGTCCTCATCTCCGTCCATATATATAGCAGGTGGGACGGAATCTGGGACAGCGGCACAAAAACGATTTAGGGCTCTGCTCGCATTTCGGATCTCTGCCTCTGACGTAAGCTCCATATTAACTGCCCGTGGCTCGTCCTGCATCACCTGAGTAGGAAGAGGTCCGGGAGCAGATGACCAACTAAACTGATCTTGTAAGTGCTCACACCCAACAGACCATACGGCGCTCCTTATTGTTTATCTTTGCACCTACGCTTCCTTTGCTTGACTCACTGACGCCTTGCTTCCTGGGAACAGTGGTGCGGATCCGCTGGAAGAGGTTGCGGTAATTGCCCACTGTTCGTGCCTCCTCCAGTTCTTAAACACTAGTGGTCCACCAGCCTACCATGTCAGCACGTAAACACCGCTTTACTTCTCATATAATAGCCCGCCTGTTCACATTGTGCTCAGGGTCAGGCGGGAGGTTTCCTCTGGATTCCAACAAGTTCGCCGGACTCTCGGATATCCAGTGACTGTTGCGGTGACGATTGGTAGTATCACATGCAGATGCTCCTGCTTCGGACATGGCGGTCGAGATAATATTACACTGATAATCAGCGTCATTTAAACAAGGCAGAGAGAGTTCGGTACGCGGTGGATTTTGATAGGCCTAACTGACTGTGGGCTGAGACAATTTATCCGTTGGCAATCGGTGTGCATGCTTAGCACACTTCCTGGCAAAGTTCATGCAGAAAGGACAGCTTGCGAAGGCATGATCAGAATCGTCGCAGGTATTCCAGTTGGAGCAGCCATCCGGCATGGAACCACATCAACTGTAACTTATGGCTTTGCGTTCAGTTTGGGTCCATCTTTGGACAGCTACAGGAGGACGCCTAGTGAAACTTCAAAGCCCCTGTGTCTAGAACCACTGATAATAAAAAACAACTGGTGCTCTGCACACACTTGTAGTAAAAGTTGGCCGTTGTCAGTCACTTTGGAGTTAAGCCCGTAATTACCACCCAGTTGAGGTTCTGAAGTAATCAGACGCCCTAGTGTGCGTTCAAATAACCTGCAGCTACTATAACATCTGAACTAATAGCATTGCGTAGTAACGTGTACAGTTCGTGATAGAGTGCGTCCTTGAAAGCAAGAGAACTGTGGTCGGTGGGAGCATAAGCGGAAATCACAAACAAACAGCGTTTTGTATTTGTTCGTGAATCAACCTTAGCTGATGTCGTCAAATCTGCTTTAAATAAACGGCTGTTCACCGGAATCCAATCAATTAACGAGGGCTCAGCGTTGGAGCTTATCATGATACCTACTCTAGCTTGACCCATGACTACTGCATCGGGGTCTCCGGATGCGTGCAATCAATAACGAGAGCACAAGCCGGATGCAGTTAATGTAACTAATCTATTATAAACCTAGCCTTTAGTTTCGGACACACCCCACATCAATATCCGGTGTGTCCAAGCTGCCTGCGAGTGCAGTCTTTTTACTTATTTGTCTTCTTGATTGAAGATTGATCGTCGCCATGAAAACGGGACAGTTTGGCCTTATAACAGACGACTGCTGATAGGCATCCGGTGAGCTTTGCGAGAAGGTGGCTGCAGATGGTTCTACTCTACTAGCGCTTCGGTTGCTGTCAATTAAGCTGTGAATTATAGAAAGAAGATTAGTAATAGGGGTGGGGATGGGAGTAAGTAAAACAGGTGGATAAGAAAGAAGGGAGGCGTCAGCATTAGCATGCTTTTGATTATCCGCCATGCTCTAAGCACAGATAAGGCGGTCCTTGACAATCTGCGCGGCAGCCCATGCAGGATGCAGTTAAGGTTGTAAGAAAAAGTCACTGTTGTATGTGAGCTGAGATGCCGCCAGGGCACACAGACCTAGACGTGAGCACGATTAGGATCCTTAATTAAAGCCGTTGGCTCAAAAGCCTGTCCGCAAGGTAGCGATGAGTTGGCACTGATTTAGTTTGCCAGAAATCGACGCCATCCGATCGCAAACCCCCAACCTGGAGGACAAGGATTCTGGGTATTTCTGACCTCACACCATTGACTAACCTGGTGGAAGTAGCTCTCAATGTGCCCATAGGCCTCACCCAGTATAGCTCAATTGTTCACTGAGGTTAGCAAACCGTCGCACCACGTTGAGGTCCAGTCTCGTTGCGATGGATACAAATGTAGTAGGAACGAACGGCATCCAAACGTCACAGGACTGTGTGGAATTAAAAACGGGGAAAAAGCATTGTGACATACAACAGCGTGGTCATGCGTAAAATAAAAATGTATTAAATGGTCAGAGCAAAGTAATGTCCAGTAAACTGAGAAATCTTAGGGATCAATTTTCGACACCAATCAAATTGTATAATGAGCAACCCGTAAAACTTGTGCCAGTTGGTTGCATTCATAATTTTATGTTAACAATTAAAGGAAGGTGCTTTATATCGGTTTAAATTCACTACGCACCTTAACAGAAATAATAACGCAAACGACAAGAGTCTCAATATATAGTGCTACCATCTCAGGTAAATCAGGAATGTAACATTGTAGAAGCTAATATTGTACAGAAATAAGCAATATTCGCACAGAGATTTTGTTTGTTTTGATGAATAAATAAGTTAGGTTGTCAGAAATACATGATAGTTCCTGCGAATATGGTATTTTCCTTCCTCTTGAAGTGTATTGGGCAGGTTGCCTACATTTGTGTTGCTATAGCAATGCAATATATCCTGAGCTAACCTTTCTGTGGATGATAATGGCTCAGCCCTAGACTTCAAAAGCAAGCGTATATTTCAATTTGGATGTCAAATACATAATCATCCTGCGGTTAAAAATGATTATTACAGCCACATTGGTCGTGATCATATGCAACCTGCTTTAATAAAATGCACCAAAATACCGACTTTGAATAGAACACCAGCTACATTTTATTACAGACCTACGTCTTTTAAATTCCTGAAGGTACGTTTGAGCTAAATTAGACTTTAGCATTATTAAACTTATTTTAACTCGTAAATGTTTTACTTCAGATATAGAGATTTTAGTTGGTACGTTTTCATTCACGTTGGAGAAAAATGTAATGAATTATTTGCCAGGGATATAGAAATATTTTAATAATATTAGTTATAAACGTTCCACGGTTAGTCAAGAAACATTGCAGGTATAATTGTAGCTTACACACAAATGCTGGGCTTTCAATGATTCGGGGTTTTACATTGATCATTAATAATGTTTGCGAAGACATCTCGGTATTTGCACTGTCATTTCTTATTCGAACACGAGCAATCACTTGATGTTCGGTGCAGATATGGCATGCCATATGGGCAGCGCGCCCAAAAAATGGGAAAGAAAGTGAATAGTCTTGCATATCTGTGTCATTTTAGGCGAGGTGAACCGCTTGGGATAAAGTTATAGACTTCCCATACCAGTCAATAGCGGTTCACAAATCAATAGCTTTAACCTTTGATAGAGGTTAAGATGGAAGCCAACGTATAAAAGTATGAACATTAAAATAATAACGAGATATTGACTCCGAATTAGAATTACCAAGTCAATAGCCTAGCGGAGAATTATTATTATGCGGCTTTTTATAAAATATGTTTGAGTATTCGCCGATGGGAATGTAAGAATTATATGAGCTTCGGTGAATAAGGTTTTTAGGAAAATTGAAATTCCGACCGTATGTAAACTAAAATGCACTAGGTTTTGTTTTTCATTGCCTGCCAAAAGATTAAAAGCTAACCACGTCATATTGCACATATTCAAATCAAAAACGAAGGGAACATATTGTGTATCTCATGATAGCAATGATTTGGGGAGCAATACGTATGTCCACATGTGGAGAAATTGCGGTTCACACTGGGCTGTTATTTAGATAGCTGATTGTCTACGAAAATCTTCTCAAAGTTGCTACGTTTCTTACCCATCACAAAGATAATCAAAAACAGTCAACATGGTACGAATCTGAAAGCTATTTTTAAAATATCTTGGCTGGTCTAAGACAATGAACTACATAATGCATGTATACCAACCGAAAATTCTTTGCACTAAAGGTTGCCATTATACGTACTCATACGTTGGCCTTGAATACCCTCCTGAAATGTATGTCCAAATAATTGAATACCCTCTAGGAAGTCAGAAAAATTAGAAAAACTTGTCGGTGTGATTTAAAGTATAATTTTATGTGATAAATGTGTATAGCAACAAGTTAACAAATATTCAGATTTTGTGCACAGGTCTGAGAATTTCTAAATATAAGCCACCGTGTGGTTTCGTAGTTATTGATACAAAATAAAAAACCACATAGAAGTTAGTCATTGTAAAGCAACCGTATATTAGCTAATATTTCTGCAATGCGCTAGTAGACTAAATATTGCTGCATATTTGTTGCACTGTAATTTCGTGTTACAAAATTATTTCTCTATTCGCGTCACACAGAAGAGGAAAACAATGCGATCTCATATTTATTCCATTAGACTTGCTTGATACCCAGCAATACGCTATGCTGGCGGTTTTGGCCATTGCAATAATGCAAAATATCTCCGAGGTAACAAAATTGTAAACGCGGATGCAGAAGCTGACATAAAGGAAAATGCATTGCTTCGCAAACTGATTTCCTTCAAGCTTGCTGAAACAAGCAAATTACTTATCAGCGGAGTCTTGGTTCTGTGCTTGCTTCCATTTGGTTATTCGCCCACACTCGCCTCGGCTTGCCATCCAACCTTCGTAAAGCTTTTCTTCGGTGATCATTCATGTTAGTGGTTGATGTTTGAAAACATTTCACCTGAAATTGTCCTGTTTTTCATTGCAGGTTGTAAGGTTCATGGCTACAGAAACTACTTGTCGAGTAAGGAGTAACCCCGAAAACCGAGATGGAAGACTATCACAGGAAATATCTTCGCCCACAGAGCACAGTTGGTAAACCAGTGATTTTGGCGCACATGGAACAGAAATGGTGAGAAGGAAAATATCGATTATAAACGTGCCATAACATATCCGAAATGATATGGATTACTTTGCTCATGAAAAACAGAAAAATGAGTGAGGCAATTAATTATATATGCGCACACTTAAGCAGTATATATTGAGCACATTACAAAAGAAGAAATATCAGTTTGTACATTATTGGGCAATATTCTATATTAATTATATGTTACATCCGCAACGGCTGTGGTTGGCTTCCTGGGATTATTTAAGATTCTACAAGGCTATGAATCCTTATTAATGCCTTCAATGTACGGTACAAATTATACGGAAATGTTAATTTTCTTACCAGAACTGTTAACTTTGTTTAGAAGAGGCGGATGATAGTTAAAATGTGCTTTCTTTTCTTTAGTTAAGAATTTCAATTTACATTAGAGCTCATTTGTTCCAGTACAAGACCAGGAAACAAGTGAATTTGTAAGATAAGTCCCAGGCTAGCTCTATTCACACATATTTAGCATAAGCAAAAACTCGGAGATTGCAATGCTTAAGATCAACATCTAGCTAAAATTCTATTTGAAAATAATATCGCGGTTTATGTAGAGTATACAGAATAAACAACAATGAGATTGCAAGCAAGGCGCGTAATATATTTCAGAGTAGATCAGGCGTGCATGGATCAATCGGAAACGTGCAAACCCAGTATATACCAATTGGTTTACACTGTCTGCTTTACTTAATTTCATAATGTCAAACATGCTATGGTTTATAGTTCACTCGAATCTCAACATATCTTAATAGTCTGTATGAATTGTTCCGGCGCTGATCTCTCTAAACACTGCACTTGTCTACAGACTGATTTTGTTCTGTTTTTGAATAGTAGGGTAAAGAAAGTTACACGATTACACCGTAAAAGGATTTAATTATAGGGTTCTAGATTATCTGCAATTTGTCATCGGGTTTTAAAGATAGGCAAACATTTCCGCCTGAAACGTTTCTTGAAAAATTAGACATAACATTCTTACTAAACATTATTTAATAAATAACCGCCAACATATTTTCAAACAAACGTGATTGACTTGAACAGGCACATTTTGTATTTCTTATATGCGATAAAGCAAAATATGCAAAAGGCATTAAAAAGCGTTATAATTTGTTCACTTTCTCGTGAGTACATATACCTAGGATACCCGTGTGCATTAAAATCATATTTCGATTTGTTGTGGATATTGCGATCCTGGTTGTCACTTAGATTATCCATACAGATCGCCCAATCCAGATGCATTTACAAAATGTTCGGTAATTATATTGTGCCGCACAAATATGTCTTTGACGGCCCGAAAATAATTATTTTAAGAACATCATCACCCAATTAATCTTCATTGTCATTAATATCATTTGCGTTCTGCCAGCTAACGCAACGTGACAACGTACTTATGGATTGCTCTCTGGCCTGCTACATCCATGGGAAAATAGGCAGTAATATTCCCACTTAATTAACTGAGGTACCAGAGCTGCACCGTTTGGCGTTAAACAAAATAATCCAGATCATATTCAACAATGTTATCGCGGCAAAAACAACAAAACCTAAGAGCATCAGGAGGCACAAATCAGTGCCGGTAATTTAATGTTTAACGCACATCTACCAATTTAATAGCCTACAACTCATTCTGAACAATCATACTCTATTCCATAAGCATACACATGGGAAAAGAATATATCTGGATTATAGAGTACACGAAGCTATATTTACAAATATTTACACTGATGTCTTTGCAGTTTAGCAAAGTGGTTTTTTGGAGTTATGCGGAGTGCGGTCCAACATACCACCTTACTTTGCGGCATATACTAGTTGTACATTTATAATTTGCTAAAGCGTGAATTCCAAGCATAATCTTTTGCTGAAAAATGCTTAATTCTCTGACGTTGCGAAGCCCACGAGGTGAGTGATATTCTACGAAGAAACTCAGAAGAGATTCCAGATGGTAGAAATAAACATCAATCTATCTAGTAGGATTGAATGTCGAAAAAAAATGTTTCGAGGCCTGTTGACATGCGCTAATAGTGTGTGACAGAATTTTAAAAAGTTACCAAACACATTGTAAATAGTCCACACTCACAGTCTCGGCAATAAGTTAAGCCAACGCTGCAATAATAGGGAGAGTACTGTAACACCCAAGTTCCAGTTCATGTTATCGAGATTGTGATCACATAAGCCAAATATTTCATGACAAACGAAAAAGTTTCCCTTGTCCGTTTTGTGACAGGTACTGTAAAGATTTAAGCACTTGCAGCGAATTATCTTCAGTAAAAGTGAGACGCGTTTGCGGTTCAATTTGAAATTAGTAATTGCGTTTCATGCTAAACTGCTCTAAATATTATACGACATACAGTTTTTAAGACCACGATAATATTATATGAAAAGATTTGTGCTTTCTAGCAATTTGGTTACAAGCGAACTAGTTATTTATTTTCTCCTAAATAATAGCCTCAATGCAAGTGTACGTAAATTTTCGTGCTAATGTGTGCTCATTAAAATACCTACTAATTGACGCATCGCTTTACAAATTTCTTTGTTGGCGGTCCAACAGATGGCTTTACCAAAGTATTTCTCTTCTAAATGTACTTCCTTTAAAAACGATTGAGCATTTAATTAACCCATAAGTCTACCACTGCCTAGAACTAGCTTTCACCAATCAAACCCCAAATATTGTCAACATTTAAGTTTTCACAATGTAGTTCCGACTTTCTTTACAACTTGTTTGAATTGGTTGAAATCTCCGTACATAGTTACCCACGTTACCCACGTTAGCGTTTTCATTTCTACTTTCAAGCTTGGTAGCTATTGTAGTAGCTAAAGAAATAGTTAATTGCTAAAGCAATAGCGCAAATATCCTGAATAAAAATTGGCGCAGTTTAACTCTATTGACTTAAATAGATAAATACGTGTAAATAACCTTGATTAAAAGACATAGGTGTTTTCTATTTTACCATTTTTCTGTGCATTTTGCGCTTGCTATCCTGTTTGTATTAACGCGTGTAAAAACTGAGAAACAATGGACGTCGTTATTATTTAAATCCTTGACTTTGATATTCCCATGGATTTTATGTAACGCGCCTCGTTCACCGTTGGTTATATTATAAATGATAGATAAATCAATATTTATAAAGGTTAAGGGATCATTGGAAAAATTACAAGCCGTGCTCTCATGATTGCATTAAAAATCATAACCTTAAAATACACAGTCACACAACAAAATCAATTGATATTTTTTGGATTATTCAATCCTATCAAGAAATGTGCTAACAAAATCTAGATATTTTTTTATGCAGACCGAATCGCTATCAGAATTCCTACGTAGAATATGTTCATGGTTTACGGCGTTGTTTGTGTCAGAACACTCATATAGTCTGTGACAAAAGCAAACATTTTAATTATATTTTCAGCGTCTTGTAGTGAGGAACTTCAACCATTCAGCTTACGAAACCGTGAACGAACAAACAACAATAGTTCTGCATCTTCATTTTTAGTAACAACAAATGGTTTTCTTTCG
>CALYDF020000708.1:0-26923 GCA_944474145.2 Dicrocoelium dendriticum | reverse complement strand
GGATAGCCTCTTTCTAAATAAATAAATAAATAAATAAATTGTATATTCCTCGACTATGCGAGAAGCTGTTCTCTATAAGGAACAGATCAAATAATGGTACAACTTTTCCATGACATTTCATCAATACATTTTCAGAGATAAACATGGATGCAATTGCAAATTATGTTACACAGAGTAATCAGAATCGTTCTGCTATTTTCACCTGCCACTGAATCAGGATTCTTTACAATCACATGATAGATATTTGGGCCGAGAGAAAAAAATGTAATGAAAGGGGCTGTTGTCCGAACTGTTATGTGTATGTGTTTCAGAAATTTATTCAGACACCATGGATACCGTTTTCGAATGCGTTATCTAGGGACTGTGATGTCCCGAACATCTTAAGCACTTTTTGGACGGTTAAATGCTTACTAATAGCAAGCTTAAAATTGCAAAGAGTATAGCATGTTCTGATATCACTTGGAAGTTTGTTCTAAATCTTTGAGTATTGCGTTAGAAAGAAACGTTCTGTGATTCTCGTAGAAAATTTTGGAATCATGACCTTTACCTCTTTGTTACGTATTGGGTATCTGTTGTTTACAGATATGTGAACACCGCTTTCAGGACTGCGAATTTGACAATTTATGATTCTGTACAGAAAACATAGGTTCAGCTTCATTATCCGAAGCCAAACTGGGTCAAATCCAAGTGTATCGCATCGCTCCTTGTATGTCAACTTTGAGGAATATCCACATAGCTTTTTCGTGAAGCGTCTCTGAACCCTCTCAAGAGCGTGCTGGTCAGACTTCCGTAGATTAGACTGTATCATTGAACAGTATTCCATACACGGCAATACATATGTTTTGTAAAGGGATATGCGAGATTCCGTGAGGTAAAAATGATGGCAGATATAACCAATGGTCTTCATGGCTTTCGAAACTTGGAAGTCACAGTGTTCAGAAAAGTTAAACGTAACTGAATATCGCACGCCCAAGTCGCGAATTGTCCTGCATTGCGAGATATAGGCACCTTGTAGTAATAAACTGTCTGGCGGTACTTGGCATTTGTACGACAAAATATTACACTTGTCCACGGCAAATGACATCTGCCACAATTGGCACCAGGAGTCAAGGGCAGATAGGTCATCCTGAATGAGACGTACGGTTTCCTGAGTATTTGCACGTGATTGTGAGTAGACAACTTTAATGTCATCAGCAAAGATAAATGCAACACCATTTCTTATTCTCTGGAATATATCGTTAATATAAATTAGAAAAAGAAGTGGACCAAGAACACTCTCTTGAATCACTCCACTAGTGATTGCTTTCGGTTTAGAGAAATGGTCGCCTATGCGCACAACCTGCTGTCTACCAATTAGATATGAAGACAGCCAAGAGAACATCGGTTCTCTAATGCCTATAGCCTTCAGTTTTTCCAGTAACCTTCTGTGAGGCACTCTATCAAAGGCTTTTTTGCATATCCAGGAACAGGATTACGACACTGTTTCCGTTGTCAATGGCAGCCGTTGTGTGGTTTAAAAAGTCAGTCTGGCATGTTGCGCAGGATCGACCTTGCATGAAGCCGTGTTGCGAATTGCTGATAATGTTAGCTTTGTTCAAGAATATAAATAGTTCATCTTTTACTATCCTTTCCATTATTCTAGATATGATGGGTGTGTGATTTGTGGGACGAAAGTTTTTAACCTCGTGGGCAGCGCCATTTTTATGTCGCGAGATAACAACAGAGGTTTTCCATTGAGTAGGGTATACTCCGTTGTTAAAAGAGAGTGTGAAGATGTTGAGCAAAAGCAGAAGGAAGTCACTACCACTGCGTTTTATTAAACATGGGGGTAGTCCATCAGGGCCTGCGCACGTTGAGGAGTATAAGCGAGCGACTTGACTAGTGATTTTCGCTATAGTGAATTCTACTGTGCATAGACCTTCATTATTTTGCGGCGTGATAAATGTTGGTGTGTCTGATGATTCAGTGAGCATTGATTCGGCAAAATAAGCACTGAAAGCTTCGCAGATATCATCTGGTGCGTCGTAGTATGTTCCATCAGGCGTGGTGATAAAACTGAGATTGTCACTGCAACGCGAACCCCGGGCACGGAATAGTTTGGCTAGCTCAGCTGTTTTGCTAGGGCCATTCAGAGCTTTATACTCTTCTAGAATGAGAGTTTTGTCTCGTTGATGCCTCTGTTCTTCCACGAGCTTCGACTGCTGTAATAATAGCGCAAAGTCAGCAGTTAACTTGAATTTCTGACGAATCTTATGAAGCTTTCGCGCTGCCTTCAATGCCTTGCGATCGGATTTAGGTTTGATTTGGTAAGCACATTTTAGTGGTATTGCTGAATCGATGCAGAAGCCGATTATACTATAAAACAGGTCCGTCGCATGTTGAGGACATGAAGAGAGAAAGAATTTATCCCAATTCATCGAACGAACCAGGTCCTTGAATGAGTCCCAGTTGACAGAACTGAACAGACGATAATGCTTTGTTTTCTGTACATCGGCCATGCGTAGTCTTAGACAGCATTTGATTACGCGATGATCGCTCCCCGGAAATTCATCAAGAACGTTAACACTGATTGCAGGTATGCCCAATGAAAAAATGAGATCCAGCGTACTTTCACCTCTGGTAGGTCGAGAGACTTGTTGCTGCCATCCATTCATTTGGATACAGGAGATAAGATTGTGGTATTTCAAAGGAGCGGTTCCTGTGGGCCATGAAATCGAAGGCAGATTGAAATCACCTCCAATAAGCTTATGTAAAAATGGTAGGCCAGCGGCGCATTCAAATGCAAGCGTCAAAAGTTCTAGGTCTTCTTGACTGCCGTTTGGCGCGTTGTATATACATCCCATAAGCAGCTGTTGCTGATTAACAGATATCGTCAGCCAGAGTGATTCCTGAACATTGTTCAATACTGGGTTATCGAATGTTGCTGCTGTGAGCGAGTTTTTTAGATAAATTACGCAGCCACCACCTCGACGACCAGGCCGATTCCTCATAAACTTGTTATATCCGAAAATAGTTAACTGAGTGTCAGACATGCCATCATGGCACCAAGATTCGGTTATAAATAATATATCAGGATTATTCACCAAAACAAACGAGCGTAGGGTGTGGATCTTAGAGTAAAGAGAGCGAATGTTTATCAAAAATACTGAGATAGATGTGAGATATGAGGAAGATTCTTTAGATTGTGTTATAAACACTGGAGTTTCAAGCCGTGTGCCTGGGCCCAGGTTAGAAATTGTTGAAAAAGTGCGCTTATTGCCAGCGGTGGAAAATGATTTGGAGGTGGCCATAGCGGAGGCGGTTGAGACTGAGTATGGCCCTCCAGAAAATGGTTTGAGGGAAAAAGTCCATGATTACTGCAATAGCCTGTGGGAGCTGGAGAGTTAGGTTGTATCCTCTGTAACATGTCGCGAATAGGCTGTTGATTACGTAACGCATTGATAGGATTCAGTGGATTGCTGTTATTTCCATCTATGGGTAAAATCCGCTTACTTGCGCTCGATATACAAGGATTCACTATACGCGGTGGAGGCACACTGGTGTCAATCCATACACCAACATCAGCATAATCCATGTGGTTCGTGGATAGGTTTGGAACGTCATGATACCCAATTACTCCGTGTGTAAGGTGCAAAGATAGCGGCACGTCTTCCATAACTTTATGATCAATAGGTGTACGTCTATCCAAACAAAATGACGATATAGAGTCGGCCAATGATGCCTGCGATAAATCAAGGTCAACCGTCCTTTTACTATCAATCAATTTGACCGGATCTTTCGAAATTCCAGCGAAACTTCAGCGACTTAAAAGCAGCGCGTGCTAACGTAGGAGATTCGAATTTCTTGAGTCTCCTTCGGAGAATGTCCATGAGGGGTTGCATCAACGACACGCAGTTTGGTATGAATTTCGGCAAAAATTAACAAGCCCATCACAACGCCTAAACTCTTTGAAAGAATGAGACTTGGGATAATCGGTGATGGCTTGAATTTGATCCTGCAGTGGTACTACGCCTGCAGAGAGGATACGATGACCGAGGAAGTTTACTGAGTCGACCCCAAACGAACACTTTGCTGTGTTGATTGTCACCCAGTGTGGAGATACACGAGCAAAAGTGTTCGTACGTGGCGTATGTGCTCTTCTCGTGAAGAGCTCGCGATTACAATGTCATCGAGATAAGCGTAAGCGAAGTCTAAACCGCGACAAACCTCGTCGATGAAGCGACGAAAAGTTTGCGTCGCATTCTTTAGACCAAATGGCATGCGCGAGAATTCGAACAAACCAAATGGACTCGTCACGACAGTTTTAGCCATGTCCGCTTCGGCTACCGGAATTTCGTTATATGCGCGTACCAAGTCCATTTTGTTGAAAATATTTTTACTCGCCAGACTGGCGGTGAGATCTACTATGTGTGGGATCGGATAACGATCGGGTGTGTTAAACGTTTTCAATGTTCGTTAGTCGCCGCAAGGACGCCACTCCCCCATGACCTTCTTCGGGACAATGTGCAGTGGCGGCGCCCATGGGGTGTTGGACGTTCTGACGATACCGAGCTGAAGCATGTGATCGAATTCAGCTCGTGCTGCACGTAGTTGGTCCGGAGCATGCCGTCTTGGTCGTGCGCTGAATGGTTGACCGCGCGTGACTATGTGGTGATCGACTTCTGTCGTGACTGGCGGCAGCTCTGCAGCTGGTCCCACCAGTTGCGGGTATTCAGACAGTAGGTTCGCATAATCTGATGGTACATCGGCGATTCGAAAAACGGGACTGATTATCCGGGCGTCCGTGAAAACACCTTCGACCACTAGTTTAGTACGGTCGTCTAAAAGTCTGTGGCGACCAACATCAACAAGCAAGCCAAAATGTCGGAGGAAGTCGATACCGATAACTGCGAAGGGTACAGACGCAACCATGAAGACTCACTGAAAATCTCGGTGAAGATTGAGGTCCAGGTTCATCATGCGCATACCAAATGAAGCTATCGGAGAACCGTTGGCCGCACGCAAATTGTACGTAGGCTCTGAGTGCTTGTCGTTCGGGTTCATTGGGATAACGCTGACTTCCACCCTCGTGTTGATGAGAAACGTGATGGAAGAACGTCGATCCTTTACTTGATTATTGACGAATACGTTGGTCGTGCTAGTATGCGGACGATTCGCTTCCCTGAAGCGGCTGGGTCGTGCCTAGTGCAGGGAACCCGACAACCTCTAGTTCTTCCACCATATTGGCGGTGATACCAACATACTTCTTCGACGGCTTTGGTATTATCTGACGGAGAACGTTGCGGGGAAAATGTTGCGCTTTCGTGTCGAACGAGACATACTCGGTGCAGGCACAGAGGACTCGCAATGAACGGTAGCCAAAATGTGGTCAGCGTCTGACCGTGGCACACGTTGTTTCGAAACCTTCATTGCTGCTATCCTGCTGCGAAGTAGCTCAATTTCCTCGCCGTTTGGGTCAGATCGGCCCGACTAGTTGGAGCAAATTTGAAGTTCGCTTTTCATCGGCGAGAATACGTCACCGGAGCTACTGGTTGTCTGCTGCGGAAGGACTTCGAACGCAGCGTCTGCCTTGGTAGCTAATTCTTTCAGGGGCGTATCCAGAAACGGACAGCCTTATCGGCAATGACTCTGAGAGACGTGCAAACTACAGGTTCCTTATCCCTTCTTCCCTTAACAATAAGGGACTAGCGATTCGCTGAATTACGCGGAGCAACGCTGACTGCTTGCGATCTTCTAGCTTGAGACCATTGAAGTGTTCAAATCGAGCTCGTGCGTTGGGCTGTAACTCTTTTAGAATTGCTAGCTTCCTTGTTTCATACTTTGCCTCATGCGATGGACAGGGTAGAATGTCCTCAATCAGCATCGCAACCGACTAATGAAGGCGTAAGACGAGCTGATTATATCTCGGACGGTCCGCCGTAATGCACTTATTTTCCAGTTCGATCTCGGATATGGTAAACCAAACCTCTGATTTGTGTTCCATGAGACTTGGAACAGCCAAAGTAAGCATGTATACGCTGCGAAACGAATCATGTCGCTTTTGAAATGTGAATCGAAAAGATGAACAAAAATACGATGAAACTACTAATATTACGCAAGCAACAAATGAATACACGTATGTAATCAAAAAGGAACAAACTCATCAAAAGATACAAACGAAGAAATACGTTTAAATTCGCGCGTGCGAATCCGGGTGACCACTATGTAGGACTAGTAAATACTAGTCTGAGACGGTGTGCGAAATTAAGCGCGGATATCAGAAGGCAATTGTAGTCGGACACAGAGGACTGTATTCGATGGGCTATAAGAAGACGTGGATGGATGAAGCGAGACAAGAGCAACACGTTAGCGCGGGAACTTACAAGACGCTCAAGTGTCGAGCTGGATGTAGGTCAAGATATTAATAATGTAAGCGAGATTAACACAAGAAAGAATAGTGTACAATTGCTCATCGGTGAAACTGTACACAAAAGATACTAGTTATCTTTTTGAGCGCTACACCCTCGAGGTAGGAGGATAACCACTCTAGAAGCGAATTTGTGTTACCATAGGACATATGCTTCCATAACACTAAGTTGTGTGGGACACGGTCGGAAGCCTTTTGAATATCAAGAAATATTACAACGATGGGCTTCCGGCGTCGCTTGTCCTAGTCACATAATCAAGGTAATCTAACTGACAGGTAGTGCATGCGCTACCTTTCAAAAAACCGTGCTGATGTTTACTGAAAATGGTCATAGGAGTCGATATTCTAGTATGTGTTCCTTAACTAACCTATTCATGATTCTGGAGTCCATAGATGTGTGGTGGATTTGGGGGTATTTGCTACATCTTGCATAGATCCGCTTTTATGTCGTGGTATCATCGTTGGTTGTTTCCAGTGCATAGGGTACTCCCCATTGAGCATGAAAAGTGTAAATATATTAAGCAAAAGCAGGGGGATATCTGGACTAGAATTGGCGGGATATTGTCAGGACCTAGTGCGCATGATGACCTAACTAGTCTGAGTTGGCGTCATGTCACTAAGTGTGAATGCAACAGTTTGGTGTGTATTACTGCCTTTGTGTAGCAGCTTGATTTGAGTATCCTCTCTCGCACTGGTGCTATAAGTAGACATGAAGTGGTCATTGAAGATCGAACATGTGGTTGCTCGATCGGTTACGGCAGTTCCATCAGAGTTTACAATCGAATTAATACAACTTAATTTTCTATTCTGCCTACGATCCAAAAGTTTTGAGATATAGACTACCATGTTGGCGTCCTTCAATATCATTGTTATCGTATCTCACGTTTCCTTCATGTTTGCCATGAATCTGCTGGCTCATTATCTGTAATCGGACCTCCTACACACACACGTATATATATATATATATATATATATATATATATATATATATATATATATATATATATATATATATATATATATATATATATATATATATATATATATATATATATATATATGGTTGGCGGCATCCGGTTTCGGATTTGCCTGTCACTGTGGTCAGCCACAGGACGCCTGCGCCTACAGAGGGACCATAGGTGGCTTGCGCTGCACCAGCCACAGCTCCAACCACACACCCCATATCCAGTGTAAACCCGAAGGAATAAGACCGGGAGGCATGTGGATGGGAGCCACGTTTCATCAACGGAGCCGGCCCACACTCCTTCACAGACAAACACAAGCACACTGTATTTGGGGAATCAATCGCACACAAGGCGGTGGCTGGACCGTAGTCCGCTCCACATTGACTGCATGGAACCACTCTTCGAGCCTAGCACGACCACAAGGACCGTGCACCCCGTCCCCTCCAGCAACGACCAACTGTCTCCTGGAGCCAGTATGGACGAGGTAGTGGGTAATAGACAGGTAGGCACCTTGTCAACATGCACATCAAGCGCAGCCACACCGGGGATGCTAAACAATAGCCAATCACTTCAAATGACCTCATCAAATAAAATATATCTGTTAAACAATACGGCTATGCAGACATTACTCTAAATTGGCATATGAAATAAGTTGGTTACCAACGGATCCGCGATCAGTAAAAAATGTCCAGAAGTTACTCAAAAATGCTACAAAGGCAATAAAATTAACGTTGTTCACCACAATTAGCGTAAGCAATGTGGTCAGTTAATGGAAGATTAGTCACGTAGGCAGAACAAACCAAACAGAGTGGAATGAGATTTATCCAGCTTAAAAATACATATTTTAAGTGTACGTTGGTTTAGCCCAACTGCGGTGAAGAAGCATCATGAATGCAACATCAGCCTCAGCATAGGACGTATATATATATAGTGGAGCGAACATTCGAACGTCGCGATCCCACTTCTCCTCCATATTCTTTTCCTCTGCTAAACATTACTTCCCCATTTCGTCGTGAAACCCCATCCCCGCTTCGTTCCGCCCTATGTTCCCTTAATTCGTTAACACTTTGCATACCCACGATCCTTACTTGCCTCTACACATTGGTCTAAGTTTGTTTACGATCATCAACACTTTGCCCTGCACCGATTATACCTGTCCGCTGAACCTTTGTCCCCACCGGACGAGGCTGTCTGGCCGTTTCCTCCTTTGTATATGTGCATCTGTGAGTCGGTGAACGCGCCACACAGGCCAATTTCACACTCCCTTTAGGCATATCCAATCCGCATCCCTTTTTGAACCGGTGGTCAACCAATCGCACCACTCTAGCCGTCTTATAAACACGTCGTGCACCTTAGTAGTGTGATTTCGTACAGCGAGCACTGAAGCTAGACTTGTCGACTAGGACGAAACGATTGTCATGGAATTATAACAGAAGCGACGTACAACTCTTTAAAGCCAATGGGGACGTGCACCCCACAAATGTATGGCTTACCGAAGATCCACAAGGCCAACACACCTTTAAGACCTGTACTATCCATGTGTAACTCACCATACCACAAGTTGGCGCGTTAGCTGGTTGATCTGCTTACACCGGTGAGACGAATGATGACAAAGTATACTGTGAAGGACACATTCGACCTGATTGACTGTGTGCAAAACATGAATATTGCTGACAAGGTAATGTGTTCAATGGACGTACAGTCTTTGTTCACTAACATTCCATTAAGAGAAACGGTGGATTTCTTATGTGATTATCAGGAGCAATAAAGTAGTGTTACCGATTCCCATGGGGATTTGTTGCCACTGTGCACGGAAAATATGCAGTTTTTATTGGAACACAAGCCGTACCGACATTTAGATTGTGTAGACAAGGGAAGTCCGCTTAGCCCGGTATCGCCTGACATCTTCATGACAATGGTTGAACTGTGAGCCGCACATCAATCAAATGTGTTTGTACAGGCGATACGTAGATGACACACTAGTGCTCGCCCCAAGTGGAGACGCTGTTCTCTCTCTTCATAATGTGCTCGATGACGCGCATCCAAACGTCCGTTTTACCTGTGAACTGGAGGATAACAATTGCCTTCCGTTTTTGGATGTGTTGTTGACCAGACGAGAAGAAGGCTCCATAAAGCGTTCTGTTCACAAAATAAGCTGCCTGGACAGGAATGTATGGACACTTCAACAGCTTCGCCCCTATCCACTACAAGCGGTGCTTAGTCAAGGCGCTGTTTTATTGAGTCCGTAGAATATGCACTGACGATTTTGGAATCGGAATTGCTGTTCATCACACAGACGCCACGGGCCAACGGATATCCAATGGCATATATTCGATTCCACAGTCAACTGAAGTAAAACAGGCCGAGGGTACTTACTGTGCCCAAACTGTCCGTCTACCTTCAATTACCTTTCAATGGTGATATCGTGGCCGCCCAACTTGAAAGAGTTTGCATACAGCGATTCGTAGGACATTCAATGCCGTCAACTTCTGCCCCATTTGGGAGATCAGGAACTTGCCTATGCCTCCAGTGAAGCATACTCACCCGATCTCCGCCACAACCCATTGTATTTACCAATTGGTTTGTAACTGCGGAAGTAGTTACATTGACAGAACAGATCAATCATTGGGTAAGCGCATTGGAGAGAATATCCCAAAACGGATTGCTAAACTATCGACACAAGCAGCCAAACGAGAAAAGTTATCTAAGCTGCCGGCATCGCCTATCACCAGAGATCTATTCGAAAGCGTTATCTATCGAAATGAAAACCCCAAAGTTTTGAGGTTTGCCGAAGCGGTGGCACTTAACCGGCATCGCCCTATCCTTTGTGTGCAGAAACAATTAACAGTCTCCCTGAAGCTTCCTTGAGGCTCTTGACCCTATGATCTAGCTCGTTGATCTGTTATTCCTGCGTCTACGTCATTTTCCTTTGTGACCAATTTCAAACCTATTCTTCTTTCACGTGCTTCATTTTTATGTCGTTAGTTTGCGAGTGAGCAAACAACACGAAATGGCTCCATCACGGAATACCAGTCTTTCCTTTGTCTTATTTAAATTGTCATTGTAATTATTCTGCGTTTGGAAGCATAATCGTTAAGGCATTTAAAGTGCAGCTCAAGGGAAGACGATGATGGGCGGCAAACAACAGCCACTAGGCCAAAGTCGTTCCCTCTCAGCCGGATACTACACCAAATGGAGCCAGGTACGTCGGTTTCCGAATAGTTTCTGGGTTCGCATTCGAAGTTTTTACGAAAGTAATGGGATACCCCACCACCTTTGCTGGCTCCATCATACCAGACAACGAAAATACCTGTTAGCGCAATTTCGGCATCCGTTAGCGCAACTCTGTTTCCGTGATCCTGATGAGGTCGCAAGCTGCTGATGCATGTCGTAGTCTCAATTCAACTAATTTGCTGAGTAAACCGTGGACTTTGTGTACATGCGGATAGCTTCTCGGAGCCCAGAAGCGCGTTGGATGTGATGAATGAAATTAGTTAACTTACGCTCGCCGATGAACGGTCGGCGATTAATCGTTTTTTGATCGGTTGTAGGCTCTTGGAACGAAATTGGAATATATTATTACATCAGATGCTCGGGATCCAGGTGGTCGTTCGTGTTCTGTTGTCTCTTTGCACGTTTTGTCCACTGTTGAAACTGTCACGACTTTGGATACTACACTGGGGGTTCTTATTCAGACGGTCATCCCCACGGTGTTGTCAATAGACCGCGGTGGTGTTCCTGATGCTTTTAGGCGAGTTTCTGTTGGGAGCTTGCCACGGAACTTAGTTCACTTTCTACAAGGTTTTGTGCCGTTAGTTCAGACTGTACCACTAGTTTTAACAGCCCGAGACCGCATCTCTTGTGGTTAGGTGTCAAGGGGGTCTTAGTCAAGTAGGTGGCGATGACATTAAAGAGATATAAGGCCTCACGGATGTAACACCCTTGCTCCCGGTAGTGTAACTGAACATCGTCGAATGAGCAATCCCTAAGCTCAGGAACACCGTATGAAATCACAGTGTTCATAATATAATTGTTTCGGTTTTCCTCTCGGTTAGTGGGATACGCTGAACGTTGTTTCCAGTGGATGTCAGGTAATATGCGCACTGCACTTGTGGCGTTAGGAAGCCGATTCGCAGAAAGCAGAACGGCCTCTGTCTCATTCGCCGAGTTTAGTGTTACACCGAAGTAATCCAGGTTCACCGTGGTGCAGTGAGCTTGGGTGACGCAAAATGCGTTTTATTTTAGTGAGATCAGCGTGGACCCCAATCGTCGTACAGACGAACCCCATTTATTTCCATCTTCTGTCAGCTTACGCTTAATTGTATTGGATTTTGTTTCGGGGACTTTAGTGCACATGAGGTTTAAGACACCATGGTTGCACTTGGTGACTACTGGTTTTCGAGTCTTAGTTTTTCGTGATTCGGTGAATTTGTGGACGGCACTGGTGGAGGCCATCCGCGCTGCGACACTTCAATTTTCCTCAATCCAGCCAACGAAGTTACCCGTGCTCTTTCCAGTGTTTACTTAGAGGCAACCGATGCGAACGCTGCCTGATTCCTCACCATGGTGGGCTGACTGTAACATTGGGTCGCCTGTATAATGAACGAAATACTGCGTGCGACACCCTGTAGATAAGTTGAAGCAGGCGGGCTGCAGACAATATGTTTACTTAAAGCAGCGAAAGTGAGGGAAGTGTGGACTGCTGGAGACCGAGACGTTGAGGTGAGGTTCGGATGCCTGGCTCTCTTCTTCGGCATGAATGGGGAATTCGAAGTGTTTTTTCCACACACAAGTACAGGAGCGTTTCCCTCCATACATGTTACCCTGTCGCCCACCAGTTCCTCGACTGCTTCCGTTAGTCTTTCCCACTTCTTCAGTTGCATGGTTAGACAGCTAACAACTGGGATAGCATTGCATAATTTGCAGCAGCAAAGCGACTCTGTCGTACTTTCGTACTGGTTCGTTTCTATAGATCTCATCCCAAAACACTTAGTACGATATGATCACGAGCAACTGAAACACACAAGTACGGTCTTCACCAACTTAAAAAATAATGCGCGTTCACTTTTAACGCGATACATGTTTGCAGAGTGTATGTAGTCCTAAGGTCACGAGTTTGTCGGAGGATCAGTCAGTGCAGTTTTCCGCGTCGACGGTAAGCGTGGGTCAGCGGGTTGTGGCGCGCTCCCTTTCACCTGTATTCATCGTAAACGCAGGTTTCAGGCTTGCTCGGTTGCTCTATCAATGTTAGGCCCAGGTGGTTTGGGACATAGTAGAGGAATTTGAACACAAAGCCGAACACCGCTTAAGTTAGCCCGAATTCCTTCACAGCTAAGTTGAAAAAGATCGGATTGATAAGTTTGGGTTTTTCGAACTGCCTCGATAATTCTGAATAGAAGGGTGTTATACAGAAGGGCAATCGGTTCAAAGTGTTTGAATTACATGCTTGTGTTCATTCACGCAAGACAGTTTAAATAGTTAGTGCTACTGAGGATTTAATCGTACAATTTTCACATATGATGGATAAATGTGTATAGCTGGTTAATCCGCTACGAATGAGGGTAGAGTGACTACGCTGTGAGAAAATACAGACGAATCGTCCAAATGACTCAGGAGCACGCAGGTCACGCGTAGCGGCCTCATGAGGCCAGTAATCGAGTGGAGGGTGTTCAACAGCTAGGCAATTTTTCAACCTTCACAACAAGCGCAGCCACACTGGGGATCTCAAAGAACAAAGATAAGTAGAAGTAAAATGAAAACCCGCAAGGTTGACTCGGAATATGTAGCAGAATAAACAAATTGATCAATTAGAAGAACGTAGAATACTTGTTATCCGGATTAAGAAGATCTAGTTTAGGTATATATATCTACATTTTAGTAACACAAGAGGTTGATTGGGTCGCTGCTCCGTTATTTTTGTATCAGCGAGGTAACGAAGGGTTGGGGTTCTGTTTTACGATGACATCTAGGTCTCGGACATTTACAGTACACAGAAAATACTGAGGGCCAGTGGAACTGTGCATCGCGTTCTTATCAGTAATGGAAGCTAATAGTTGCCATACAACAGTGGTTGGGTGCAGGCCCGATAAAACTGAGTGTTTCGCTGTGGTGATCTGATATTTAGATAAGGTAGTTCAAATGCCTCAGCTTTAGTTAGACGGATAAAAGAGAATAGTGAATGAGAAAGATTTGGAATATCGTGACTTGCGTAGATCCGGCAGTCAACCCATAGCTTGGTGAAGATATCATTTGAACCCTTTGTGCGATAACTGACAATCAGCTGGCCTCACTAAATTTCGGCAGTCAATAAGTGCATTACAACATTATAATTTCACCCACACAGACCTGATATCCTTGTCTTTAGCCAGCAAAGTAGTAACCCTACACAAGTAACTGACAGTTGTACCCAGGAATGATCAGCTGGTGACCGAAAGCACAAAGCGTTTGCCTTGTAGTCCAAAGGTCGCCCGTTAGAAGCCGTGTACTTGCTAGCGACTTCAGAGTATACCCAGCCCATATGCGACTCGCAGTGCTTCCGTAGCAATAAAGTGTCCGCAAAAGCTTCCAGCGTAATGCTGATGCCTATTACGTGCAGCAGTGGCCCGTGGACTGCCGTTAAATGGCCGATATAGGCCACTGGCCGTCACAGTTAGACACATTTCGGAAGGATATAGGTCAGTAAACATACTTTCAGCGTAGCGTTAAGCCAAATAGTGAACGCCTTTATTCCGGCCGCAGATCCTTTCTGTGTCCAGAGCAAGTCGATTACCAGAGTGCCACAAAGTAGTCCTGTGCGTGTAAACCACAGTCTTTGTGGGTAAACGAGTTGTGTCCGAACTTTTTTAACTGAGACGGTCAAAGGTACACAAATCCGTCACTTAGCGACGATCTGTCGGTCACTCGTGCTGATCGAGTACACGATCTTTCAGACAAATAGCGACGTGTATGTCATGGTCCGTGGCGTTACCAACGTAAAGCATTATGCAACGTCTGGTTGAGTCTTTCACAATAATTATCTTCTTATTTTCATCCCATTCCTGTGAGTAGTTGAAAACACGCAGACATGCCACGACTGGACGAACACCTGTGGTGCAGGGAAAGGTAGCATCATCACATCCACCTACAATCGAAGTCCCTCCCTGAAATGCGGTAGCTGAAATTAACCTACGTAGCTTCGTCGTAATTGGTGATCTAATCTACACTGCGTATCCTGCAAGATGAACTCGGGAGTGAGCTAAAATCTTAGGCAAGAATAGAAGAGGAGAGTTTCAAGCATTACTTGCTCATCTTTTAAGGACTGACGACATTCAGCGAGATTGTCTACTAGCCAGCAGAACACTACCGAAGTCACAACCGGTCATGAAAGATCTGCAGCAAGATTACTCAGCGAAGAGAAAAAAGAAATACTTGAACAGCCAACTCAAAATACAGATATTCTAATTTATTGCAAAACTCTTCTACCTTAATGGTAATTCAAGTTCACGTTCAAGTGAGACTGGAACCATAGGAGAATCCAGTATGTTCATTCTTGAGCGAATCGTTGATCCAGCAATTCGTGGGGGTCTTCATGGATCTAAAACGGAAAAGATGAATTACACCCTGGTCGGCCGATTACTGTCCATGTTTCCTGGATTAGCAGTCCCTGCCTCAAATAAGATCTGCTCAAACAACAAAGATTCCGCGTCCGTTTCCCTGTCCCCCTATGAACCCAAGCGGCTAATGACCATAATATCCTACAAGAGAAAATTACCGATGCACCGTCGAATAAAGGTTCATTTATTATATACACAACTCGGAGAGGACGCTGGGATCATGTTGCTTCCGCTAAGACAGATATGAGCCCTGAACAACGTCGTCAAGCATCGGCATGCCACAAACAGGAAGTGAGTCAGAATCGATAGAGTTGACGAGGGATCGACCCTCTGATTTAGGAACACAGAATGATTAAGGAATGCCATGGGACAAGTGTGGAATCAGTGAGGACACGGCTGATGAAAATATACATGGAATAGTACCTGATATATATATATATATATATATATATATATATATATATATATATATATATATATATATATATATATATACCTGTCTTAGCGGAAGCAACATGATCCCAGCGTCCTCTCCGAGTTGTGTATATAATAAATGAACCTTTATTCGACGGTGCATCGGTAATTTTCTCTTGTAGGATATTATGGTCATTAGCCGCTTGGGTTCATAGGGGGACAGGGAAACGGACGCGGAATCTTTGTTGTTTGAGCAGATCTTATTTGAGGCAGGGACTGCCAATCCAGGAAACATGGACAGTAATCGGCCGACCAGGGTGTAATTCATCTTTTCCGTTTTAGATCCATGAAGACCCCCACGAATTGCTGGATCAACGATTCGCTCAAGAATGAACATACAGGATTCTCCCATGGTTCCAGTCTCACTTGAACGTGAACTTGAATTACCATTAAGGTAGAAGAGTTTTGCAATAAATTGGAATATCTGTCTTTTGAGTTGGCTGTTCAAGTATTTCTTTTTCTCTTCGCTGAGTAATCTTGCTGCAGATCTTTCATGACCGCTTGTGACTTCGGTAGTGTTCTGCTGACTAGTAGACAATCTCGCTGAATGTCGTCAGTCCTTAAAAGATGAGCAAGTAATGCTTGAAACTCTCCTTTTCTATTCTTGCCTAAGATTTTAGCTCACTCCCGAGTTCATCTTGCAGGATACGCAGTGTAGATTAGATCACCAATTACGACGAAGCTACGTAGGTTAATTTCAGCTACCGCATTTCAGGGAGGGACTTCGATTGTAGGTGGATGTGATGATGCTACCTTTCCCTGCACCACAGGTGTTCGTCCAGTCGTGGCATGTCCGCGTGTTTTCAACTACTCACAGGAATGGGATGAAAATAAGAAGATAATTATTGTGAAAGACTCAACCAGACGTTGCATAATGCTTTACGTTGGTAACGCCACGGACCATGACATATGTTGTTGTATTGATCGCGAACGGACAGGCATCCAATCACAGGCTACGAAGTGCGGTCGTGGTAAGGCCCGCGCGTACGGCCTACCACAACATACACGTCGCTATTTGTCTGAAAGATCGTGTACTCGATCAGCACGAGTGACCGACAGATCGTCGCTAAGTGACGGATTTGTGTACCTTTGACCGTCTCAGTTAAAAAAGTTCGGACACAACTCGTTTACCCACAAAGACTGTGGTTTACACGCACAGGACTACTTTGTGGCACTCTGGTAATCGACTTGCTCTGGACACAGAAAGGATCTGCGGCCGGAATAAAGGCGTTCACTATTTGGCTTAACGCTACGCTGAAAGTATGTTTACTGACCTATATCCTTCCGAAATGTGTCTAACTGTGACGGCCAGTGGCCTATATCGGCCATTTAACGGCAGTCCACGGGCCACTGCTGCACGTAATAGGCATCAGCATTACGCTGGAAGCTTTTGCGGACACTTTATTGCTACGGAAGCACTGCGAGTCGCATATGGGCTGGGTATACTCTGAAGTCGCTAGCAAGTACACGGCTTCTAACGGGCGACCTTTGGACTACAAGGCAAACGCTTTGTGCTTTCGGCCACCAGCTGATCATTCCTGGGTACAACTGTCAGTTACTTGTGTAGGGTTACTACTTTGCTGGCTAAAGACAAGGATATCAGGTCTGTGTGGGTGAAATTATAATGTTGTAATGCACTTATTGACTGCCGAAATTTAGTGAGGCCAGCTGATTGTCAGTTATCGCACAAAGGGTTCAAATGATATCTTCACCAAGCTATGGGTTGACTGCCGGATCTACGCAAGTCACGATATTCCAAATCTTTCTCATTCACTATTCTCTTTTATCCGTCTAACTAAAGCTGAGGCATTTGAACTACCTTATCTAAATATCAGATCACCACAGCGAAACACTCAGTTTTATCGGGCCTGCACCCAACCACTGTTGTATGGCAACTATTAGCTTCCATTACTGATAAGAACGCGATGCACAGTTCCACTGGCCCTCAGTATTTTCTGTGTACTGTAAATGTCCGAGACCTAGATGTCATCGTAAAACAGAACCCCAACCCTTCGTTACCTCGCTGATACAAAAATAACGGAGCAGCGACCCAATCAACCTCTTGTGTTACTAAAATGTAGATATATATACCTAAACTAGATCTTCTTAATCCGGATAACAAGTATTCTACGTTCTTCTAATTGATCAATTTGTTTATTCTGCTACATATTCCGAGTCAACCTTGCGGGTTTTCATTTTACTTCTACTTATCTTTGTTCTTTGAGATCCCCAGTGTGGCTGCGCTTGTTGTGAAGGTTGAAAAATTGCCTAGCTGTTGAACACCCTCCACTCGATTACTGGCCTCATGAGGCCGCTACGCGTGACCTGCGTGCTCCTGAGTCATTTGGACGATTCGTCTGTATTTTCTCACAGCGTAGTCACTCTACCCTCATTCGTAGCGGATTAACCAGCTATACACATTTATCCATCATATGTGAAAATTGTACGATTAAAATCCTCAGTAGCACTAACTATTTAAACTGTCTTGCGTGAATGAACACAAGCATGTAATTCAAACACTTTGAACCGATTGCCCTTCTGTATAACACCCTTCTATTCAGAATTATCGAGGCAGTTCGAAAAACCCAAACTTATCAATCCGATCTTTTTCAACTTAGCTGTGAAGGAATTCGGGCTAACTTAAGCGGTGTTCGGCTTTGTGTTCAAATTCCTCTACTATGTCCCAAACCACCTGGGCCTAACATTGATAGAGCAACCGAGCAAGCCTGAAACCTGCGTTTACGATGAATACAGGTGAAAGGGAGCGCGCCACAACCCGCTGACCCACGCTTACCGTCGACGCGGAAAACTGCACTGACTGATCCTCCGACAAACTCGTGACCTTAGGACTACATACACTCTGCAAACATGTATCGCGTTAAAAGTGAACGCGCATTATTTTTTAAGTTGGTGAAGACCGTACTTGTGTGTTTCAGTTGCTCGTGATCATATCGTACTAAGTGTTTTGGGATGAGATCTATAGAAACGAACCAGTACGAAAGTACGACAGAGTCGCTTTGCTGCTGCAAATTATGCAATGCTATCCCAGTTGTTAGCTGTCTAACCATGCAACTGAAGAAGTGGGAAAGACTAACGGAAGCAGTCGAGGAACTGGTGGGCGACAGGGTAACATGTATGGAGGGAAACGCTCCTGTACTTGTGTGTGGAAAAAACACTTCGAATTCCCCATTCATGCCGAAGAAGAGAGCCAGGCATCCGAACCTCACCTCAACGTCTCGGTCTCCAGCAGTCCACACTTCCCTCACTTTCGCTGCTTTAAGTAAACATATTGTCTGCAGCCCGCCTGCTTCAACTTATCTACAGGGTGTCGCACGCAGTATTTCGTTCATTATACAGGCGACCCAATGTTACAGTCAGCCCACCATGGTGAGGAATCAGGCAGCGTTCGCATCGGTTGCCTCTAAGTAAACACTGGAAAGAGCACGGGTAACTTCGTTGGCTGGATTGAGGAAAATTGAAGTGTCGCAGCGCGGATGGCCTCCACCAGTGCCGTCCACAAATTCACCGAATCACGAAAAACTAAGACTCGAAAACCAGTAGTCACCAAGTGCAACCATGGTGTCTTAAACCTCATGTGCACTAAAGTCCCCGAAACAAAATCCAATACAATTAAGCGTAAGCTGACAGAAGATGGAAATAAATGGGGTTCGTCTGTACGACGATTGGGGTCCACGCTGATCTCACTAAAATAAAACGCATTTTGCGTCACCCAAGCTCACTGCACCACGGTGAACCTGGATTACTTCGGGTAACACTAAACTCGGCGAATGAGACAGAGGCCGTTCTGCTTTCTGCGAATCGGCTTCCTAACGCCACAAGTGCAGTGCGCATATTACCTGACATCCACTGGAAACAACGTTCAGCGTATCCCACTAACCGAGAGGAAAACCGAAACAATTATATTATGAACACTGTGATTTCATACGGTGTTCCTGAGCTTAGGGATTGCTCATTCGACGATGTTCAGTTACACTACCGGGAGCAAGGGTGTTACATCCGTGAGGCCTTATATCTCTTTAATGTCATCGCCACCTACTTGACTAAGACCCCCTTGACACCTAACCACAAGAGATGCGGTCTCGGGCTGTTAAAACTAGTGGTACAGTCTGAACTAACGGCACAAAACCTTGTAGAAAGTGAACTAAGTTCCGTGGCAAGCTCCCAACAGAAACTCGCCTAAAAGCATCAGGAACACCACCGCGGTCTATTGACAACACCGTGGGGATGACCGTCTGAATAAGAACCCCCAGTGTAGTATCCAAAGTCGTGACAGTTTCAACAGTGGACAAAACGTGCAAAGAGACAACAGAACACGAACGACCACCTGGATCCCGAGCATCTGATGTAATAATATATTCCAATTTCGTTCCAAGAGCCTACAACCGATCAAAAAACGATTAATCGCCGACCGTACATCGGCGAGCGTAAGTTAACTAATTTCATTCATCACATCCAACGCGCTTCTGGGCTCCGAGAAGCTATCCGCATGTACACAAAGTCCACGGTTTACTCAGCAAATTAGTTGAATTGAGACTACGACATGCATCAGCAGCTTGCGACCTCATCAGGATCACGGAAACAGAGTTGCGCTAACGGATGCCGAAATTGCGCTAACAGGTATTTTCGTTGTCTGGTATGATGGAGCCAGCAAAGGTGGTGGGGTATCCCATTACTTTCGTAAAAACTTCGAATGCGAACCCAGAAACTATTCGGAAACCGACGTACCTGGCTCCATTTGGTGTAGTATCCGGCTGAGAGGGAACGACTTTGGCCTAGTGGCTGTTGTTTGCCGCCCATCATCGTCTTCCCTTGAGCTGCACTTTAAATGCCTTAACGATTATGCTTCCAAACGCAGAATAATTACAATGACAATTTAAATAAGACAAAGGAAAGACTGGTATTCCGTGATGGAGCCATTTCGTGTTGTTTGCTCACTCGCAAACTAACGACATAAAAATGAAGCACGTGAAAGAAGAATAGGTTTGAAATTGGTCACAAAGGAAAATGACGTAGACGCAGGAATAACAGATCAACGAGCTAGATCATAGGGTCAAGAGCCTCAAGGAAGCTTCAGGGAGACTGTTAATTGTTTCTGCACACAAAGGATAGGGCGATGCCGGTTAAGTGCCACCGCTTCGGCAAACCTCAAAACTTTGGGGTTTTCATTTCGATAGATAACGCTTTCGAATAGATCTCTGGTGATAGGCGATGCCGGCAGCTTAGATAACTTTTCTCGTTTGGCTGCTTGTGTCGATAGTTTAGCAATCCGTTTTGGGATATTCTCTCCAATGCGCTTACCCAATGATTGATCTGTTCTGTCAATGTAACTACTTCCGCAGTTACAAACCAATTGGTAAATACAATGGGTTGTGGCGGAGATCGGGTGAGTATGCTTCACTGGAGGCATAGGCAAGTTCCTGATCTCCCAAATGGGGCAGAAGTTGACGGCATTGAATGTCCTACGAATCGCTGTATGCAAACTCTTTCAAGTTGGGCGGCCACGATATCACCATTGAAAGGTAATTGAAGGTAGACGGACAGTTTGGGCACAGTAAGTACCCTCGGCCTGTTTTACTTCAGTTGACTGTGGAATCGAATATATGCCATTGGATATCCGTTGGCCCGTGGCGTCTGTGTGATGAACAGCAATTCCGATTCCAAAATCGTCAGTGCATATTCTACGGACTCAATAAAACAGCGCCTTGACTAAGCACCGCTTGTAGTGGATAGGGGCGAAGCTGTTGAAGTGTCCATACATTCCTGTCCAGGCAGCTTATTTTGTGAACAGAACGCTTTATGGAGCCTTCTTCTCGTCTGGTCAACAACACATCCAAAAACGGAAGGCAATTGTTATCCTCCAGTTCACAGGTAAAACGGACGTTTGGATGCGCGTCATCGAGCACATTATGAAGAGATAGAACAACGACTACACTTGAGGCGAGCACTAGTGTGTCATCCACGTATCGTCTGTATAAACACGTTTGGTTGATGTGTGGCTCACAGTTCAACCATCGTCAAGAAGATGTTAGCCAATACCGGGCCAAGCGGACCTCCCATGGCTACACCATCCACCTGTCGGTACGGCTTGTGTTCAAATAAGAATTGCACATTTTCCGTGCATAGTAGCAACAAATCCCCATGGGAATCGGTAACACTACTTTATTGCTCCTGATAGTCACATAAGAAATCCACCGTTTCTCTTAATGGAATGTTAGTGAACAAAGTCTGTACGTCCATTGAACACATTACCTTGTCAGCAATATTCATGTTTTGCACACAGTCAATCAGGTCGAATGTGTCTTTCACAGTATACCTTGTCATCATTCGTCTCACCGGTGTAAGCAGATCAACCAGCCAACGCGCCAATTTGTGGTATGGTGAGTTACCCATGGATAGTACAGGTCTTAAAGGAGTCTTGGCCTTGTGGATCTTCGGTAAGCCATACATTTGTGGGGTGCACGTCCCCATTGGCTTTAAAGAGTTGTACGTCGCTTCTGTTATAATTCCATGACAATCGTTTCGTCCTAGTCGACAAGTCTAGCTTCAGTGCTCGCTGTACGAAATCACACTACTAAGGTGCACGACGTGTTTATAAGACGGCTAGAGTGGTGCGATTGGTTGACCACCGGTTCAAAAAGGGATGCGGATTGGATATGCCTAAAGGGAGTGTGAAATTGGCCTGTGTGGCGCGTTCACCGACTCACAGATGCACATATACAAAGGAGGAAACGGCCAGACAGCCTCGTCCGGTGGGGACAAAGGTTCAGCGGACAGGTATAATCGGTGCAGGGCAAAGTGTTGATGATCGTAAACAAACTTAGACCAATGTGTAGAGGCACGTAAGGATCGTAGGTATGCAAAGTGTTAACGAATTAAGGGAACATAGGGCGGAACGAAGCGGGGATGGGGTTTCACGACGAAATGGGGAAGTAATGTTTAGCAGAGGAAAAGAATATGGAGGGGAAGTGGGATCGCGACGTTCGAATGTTCGCTCCACTATTTATACGTCCTATGCTGAGGCTGATGTTGCATTCATGATGCTTCTTCACCGCAGTTGGGCTACACCAATATATACTTTAACTAGGTCTTTTTAGGCTGGCTAAATTTCATTCCACTCCATTTGGTTTGTTCTGCCTACCTGACTAATCTTCTATTAACTGGCCATGTTGCTTACGCTAAATGTGGTTATCTTCGTTAACTTTATTGCGTTTGTGGCATTTTTTGTGTAAATTCTGGACATTTTGTACTCATTGCGGATTCGTTGCTAACCAACTTACTTCATATACTAATTAAGGGTAGAGTTATATCTGCATAGCCGTATTGTTTAACAGATATATTTTATTTGTTAAGGTCATTTGAAGTGATTGACTGTTGTTTGGCATCCCCGGTGTGGCTGCGCTTGATGTGCATGTTGACAAGGTGCCTACCTGTCAATTACCCACTACCTCGTCCATACTGGCTCCAGGAGACAGTTGGTCGTTGCTGGAGGGGACGGGGTGCACGGTCCTTGTGGTCGTGCTAGGCTCGAAGAGTGGTTCCATGCAGTCAATGTGGAGCGGACTACGGTCCAGCCACCGCCTTGTGTGCGTTTGATTCCCCAAATACAGTGTGCTTGTGTTTGTCTGTGAAGGAGTGTAGGCCGGCTCCGTTGATGAAACGTGGCTCCCATCCACATGCCTCCCGGTCTTATTCCTTCTGGTTTACACTGGATATGGGGTGTGTGGTTGGAGCTGTGGCTGGTGCAACGCACGGCATCTATGGTCCCTCTGTAGGCGCAGGCGTCCTGTGGCTGACCACAGTGACAGGCAAATCCGAAACCGGATGCCGCCAACCATATATATATATATATATATATATATATATATATATATATATATATATATATATATATACGTGTGTGTGTAGGAGGTCCGATTACAGATAATGAGCCAGCAGATTCATGGCAAACGTGAAGGAAACGTGAGATACGATAACAATGATATTGAAGGACGCCAACATGGTAGTCTATATCTCAAAACTTTTGGATCGTAGGCAGAATAGAAAATTAAGTTGTATTAATTCGATTGTAAACTCTGATGGAACTGCCGTAACCGATCGAGCAACCACATGTTCGATCTTCAATGACCACTTCATGTCTACTTATAGCACCAGTGCGAGAGAGGATACTCAAATCAAGCTGCTACACAAAGGCAGTAATACACACCAAACTGTTGCATTCACACTTAGTGACATGACGCCAACTCAGACTAGTTAGGTCATCATGCGCACTAGGTCCTGACAATATCCCGCCAATTCTAGTCCAGATATCCCCCTGCTTTTGCTTAATATATTTACACTTTTCATGCTCAATGGGGAGTACCCTGTGCACTGGAAACAACCAACGATGATACCACGACATAAAAGCGGATCTATGCAAGATGTAGCAAATACCCCCAAATCCACCACACATCTATGGACTCCAGAATCATGAATAGGTTAGTTAAGGAACACATACTAGAATATCGACTCCTATGACCATTTTCAGTGAACATCAGCACGGTTTTTTGAAAGGTAGCGCATGCACTACCTGTCAGTTAGATTACCTTGATTATGTGACTAGGACAAGCGACGTCGGAAGCCCATCGTTTTAATATTTCTTGATATTCAAAAGGCTTCCGACCGTGTCCCACACAACTTAGTGTTATGGAAGCATATGTCCTATGGTAACACAAATTCGCTTCTAGAGTGGTTATCCTCCTACCTCGAGGGTGTAGCGCTCAAAAAGATAACTAGTATCTTTTGTGTACAGTTTCACCGATGAGCAATTGTACACTATTCTTTCTTGTGTTAATCTCGCTTACATTATTAATATCTTGACCTACATCCAGCTCGGCACTTGAGCGTCTTGTAAGTTCCCGCGCTAACGTGTTGCTCTTGTCTCGCTTCATCCATCCACGTCTTCTTGTAGCCCATCGAATACAGTCCTCTGTGTCCGACTACAATTGCCTTCTGATATCCGCGCTTACTTTCGCGCACCGTCTCGGACTAGTATTTACTAGTCCTACATAGTGGTCACCCGGATTCGCACGCGCGAATTTAAACGTATTTCTTCGTTTGTATCTTTTGATGAGTTTGTTCCTTTTTGATTACATACGTGTATTCATTTGTTGCTTGCGTAATATTAGTAGTTTCATCGTATTTTTGTTCATCTTTTCGATTCACATTTCAAAAGCGACATGATTCGTTTCGCAGCGTATACATGCTTACTTTGGCTGTTCCAAGTCTCATGGAACACAAATCAGAGGTTTGGTTTACCATATCCGAGATCGAACTGGAAAATAAGTGCATTACGGCGGACCGTCCGAGATATAATCAGCTCGTCTTACGCCTTCATTAGTCGGTTGCGATGCTGATTGAGGACATTCTACCCTGTCCATCGCATGAGGCAAAGTATGAAACAAGGAAGCTAGCAATTCTAAAAGAGTTACAGCCCAACGCACGAGCTCGATTTGAACACTTCAATGGTCTCAAGCTAGAAGATCGCAAGCAGTCAGCGTTGCTCCGCGTAATTCAGCGAATCGCTAGTCCCTTATTGTTAAGGGAAGAAGGGATAAGGAACCTGTAGTTTGCACGTCTCTCAGAGTCATTGCCGATAAGGCTGTCCGTTTCTGGATACGCCCCTGAAAGAATTAGCTACCAAGGCAGACGCTGCGTTCGAAGTCCTTCCGCAGCAGACAACCAGTAGCTCCGGTGACGTATTCTCGCCGATGAAAAGCGAACTTCAAATTTGCTCCAACTAGTCGGGCCGATCTGACCCAAACGGCGAGGAAATTGAGCTACTTCGCAGCAGGATAGCAGCAATGAAGGTTTCGAAACAACGTGTGCCACGGTCAGACGCTGACCACATTTGGGCTACCGTTCATTGCGAGTCCTCTGTGCCTGCACCGAATATGTCTCGTTCGACACGAAAGCGCAACATTTTCCCCGCAACGTTCTCCGTCAGATAATACCAAAGCCGTCGAAGAAGTATGTTGGTATCACCGCCAATATGGTGGAAGAACTAGAGGTTGTCGGGTTCCCTGCACTAGGCACGACCCAGCCGCTTCAGGGAAGCGAATCGTCCGCATACTAGCACGACCAACGTATTCGTCAATAATCAAGTAAAGGATCGACGTTCTTCCATAACGTTTCTCATCAACACGAGGGTGGAAGTCAGCGTTATCCCAATGAACCCGAACGACAAGCACTCAGAGCCTACGTACAATTTGCGTGCGGCCAACGGTTCTCCGATAGCTTCATTTGGTATGCGCATGATGAACCTGGACCTTAATCTTCACCGAGATTTTCAGTGAGTCTTCATGGTTGCGTCTGTACCCTTCGCAGTTATCGGTATCGACTTCCTCCGACATTTTGGGTTGCTTGTTGATGTTGGTCGCCACAGACTTTTAGACGACCATACTAAACTAGTGGTTGAAGGTGTTTTCACGGACGCCCGGATAATCAGTCCCGTTTTTCGAATCGCCGATGTACCATCAGATTATGCGAACCTACTGTCTGAATACCCGCAACTGGTGGGACCAGCTGCAGAGCTGCCGCCAGTCACGACAGAAGTCGATCACCACATAGTCACGCGCGATCAACCATTCAGCGCACGACCAAGACGGCATGCTCCGGACCAACTACGTGCAGCACGAGCTGAATTCGATCACATGCTTCAGCTCGGTATCGTCAGAACGTCCAACACCCCATGGGCGCCGCCACTGCACATTGTCCCGAAGAAGGTCATGGGGGAGTGGCGTCCTTGCGGCGACTAACGAACATTGAAAACGTTTAACACACCCGATCGTTATCCGATCCCACACATAGTAGATCTCACCGCCAGTCTGGCGAGTAAAAATATTTTCAACAAAATGGACTTGGTACGCGCATATAACGCAATTCCGGTAACCGAAGCGGACATGGCTAAAACTGTCGTGACGAGTCCATTTGGTTTGTTCGAATTCTCGCGCATGCAATTTGGTCTAAAGAATGCGACGCAAACTTTTCGTCGCTTCATCGACGAGGTTTGTCGCTGTTTAGACTTCGCTTACGCTTATCTCGATGACATTGTAATCGCGAGCTCTTCACGAGAAGAGCACATACGCCACGTACGAACACTTTTGCTCGTGTATCTCCACACTGGGTGACAATCAACACAGCAAAGTGTTCGTTTGGGGTCGACTCAGTAAACTTCCTCGGTCATCGTATCCTCTCTGCAGGCGTAGTACCACTGCAGGATCAAATTCAAGCCATCACCGACTATCCCAAGTCTCATTCTTTCAAAGAGTTTAGGCGTTGTGATGGGCTTGTTAATTTTTGCCGAAATTCATACCAAACTGCGTGTCGTTGATGCAACCCCTCATGGACATTCTCCGAGGGAGACTCAAGAAATTCGAATCTCCTACGTTAGCACGCGCTGCTTTTAAGTCGCTGAAAGAGGCTATCGT
>CALYDF020000707.1:0-27107 GCA_944474145.2 Dicrocoelium dendriticum | reverse complement strand
TACACTGGCTAGATCGTAGATAAAGATATCATGGCATTCCACATAGCCCGTCAATGCGTCGGCCAGGATTTCCTCCATAACTTTGGCGAACACCGGGTGAAGATTACCGGGCGATTATTGGCAGGCTCGTGCCGAATTGCTCCCTTGTGATTAGGATTGATGAAACCTGGTTTCCACTTCGACGGAGCTATGTTGCAGTCTAGAGATGGCTGAAATAATCCGGCTAAGTGCGTGATGGTTACCTTCAGTGCTTTTGGGGTGGATATGGTCCACTCCAAGAGATCTGTATGTATGCAAGGATAATGACAGTTTTAGTACCGTTTCCGCAGTGCATGTTACGCCGGATCAAACTGCTAGTTTGTGAACTTGTCCTCACGCACCAAGTGCACGGAGTCGTTCGCCTGAGTTGAGTAAACCGTCCAATTTTCTGAACTGCATTTGTTTCTATAACCATGCCAAGTCCGGTCCCTCAAGGCCATATATTTTCGTGTTCGGCTTCTCTGAAAAGATTTCGTTTTGAGGGGAGGATGAAAAGCTTTCGGTTCTGATGCCTTCGCGACTAGAGATGTGAACGTGTCCACAAATTTGTCCCAAGCTGTTTCTGGAATACACGGACAGGGTGCGATTATGTGCAATTGATGGCATCTCCTTGGGCTTAGCTTAGACACAGCTCCTCGATCGTTTTTGTGCAATGACGCATGCAATACCATTTCATCGGCAGTCCTTCTCCACAAACACGTGCAGCGAGTAGTCTCTTAATTGGCATACACGGCAGCATATAACGATCATTTCGATTGATATACACCTACGTTTTCCTGAGAGACTGAGCGACACTGTCGGCCTTTCATGTTACACCGTCACGGTCACTGTTAAACCAATTAGACAGCGTGCACCCCACTTGGTTCCTGCAATTGCTATCAAGACTGTGACGGGAGTAGTCTGTCAACAACAGCTTTTCCGGGCTCATTTATGCAGAAGTAGCATCTTATATTCTCACCGTCTAATTGTTACAAATTTTTATTTTGCTAACGTGGTTTATGTGAAGGTAACCTTCTGTCTACAACAGCGTTGTCACTAACCCTTTTATCATTTGCTGGGATAACATTAAGCAACTGTCGAAGCGCCACCAACATTTGAACACGGTAGACAATGCATTATGCACTGCTGTCGAGATATTGCAAACCACCAGCCAAAGACGTCGGCAGCGACCCAATCTGAACTGAGCGGTGTCAAAATCGCCGGGGGTAATTAACATATTTCAAGGACACATGCACCGCTATGCGTCCTCACGTCGTATTCACACCCCAAGACATGCGTGGGTGAGTAAATACAGTAGACTTACATGCCATTGATGGGTCGGCAAATTAGTGCGCTCCAATCTCACCCTGACCTGCGCGGCTGATCTACGAGCGACTGAGCAGAATCGAAAGACTCTTATCAAACCTTCGGTATGTGTCGTACTCAGTTTACCTGACATAACTGCGAATCCTGTTATCAAGATACAAGGAAGTTGCAAATTATGCGTCGCGCGACAGCCGAAGTATCGTGATTAATATCTGGCGTAGGTTCGAATTTGCGCCAGACGCGGAAGATGGAAACAGTTCGTTCGATGTTGTCAGCCCTCGAAGGTGAATGAACTCAATCGTAACGCAACACTGTCCGACACTGAACATTCAATCAGCAACGTGTCGCGGACAGGATCAAGGAAGTTTGTCACTGCAAATTTATTGGTTGGTGACGAGATGGTTTGTTTCCAGTTGGACTCGGATGTTACCATCCCCATGATTCTAGCGTAGCCGTGCCCAGGCATTCGTGTGCGACCTGAGCAGGGAGTCCTGCGCATGTGGAACAATTCCTAACTCTAGGCGTATGGTTTGGCCACAATCAAGCTGATCAAGCTGAAAGACTGCTCTTCACATCAGTTCGATTTCGTGGTCTTGGTAGATGAACTTACCCCCTTCTCTGCATTTATTCCATCCACTGTCCTGGCTTTAGTTATATTAACCATGACCGTTTTGTGCATGTATGTGATCGCTTCAAACGGGTTAGCGATGGAGGCTTAACCCTAGTCAAGAGCAAACTACCACTCCTAGTTTGGCAGATGCCTGTGTTTGCCCACACCATAGCTGCTTAAGTCTTGAAACAAGTTCCCTGCTTCATGTATGAAAGAAGTTGCAACATGGCTGGCGGCGATGGCAGAGATAAGGTCTAGCAGCGGATAGCAAAGTCTCGCTGTGCATTCAGCAGACTAAGACACCAATTTTGAAGCCGCGATGGCCCACCTGGTCCACCATGGCAGAAAGTAGCACTGGACTTGTTCTGTGACAGCAGGAAAGACTATCTAATCACTGTGGACTATTACAGTGACTAATTCGTGATGCATCTAAACACCGCTACCACGGCAAAAGCAGTCATCAACAAACTTATATGCCACTTCACCAGACACCGAATAACGGAAGATCTGATCCGCGATAATGACGCTCAATTTACGTGTGCTGATTTCCAGACTTTCGCGAAGTAGTGAGCATTTGCGCATCGACAAATCAACCAGTGTCACAGTCAGTCTAATGGAACAGCAGAGTCAGCGGTCAAGCAAGCGAAGAGGCTGTTGTCGAAAGTTGGAGTCCCACATAAGGACCCGTATCTAGTGTGGTTTGAGATACTCAATCCGCCATTACCGAACATCGGTCTTAGTCTATTGCAAGGTTTGTACTACAGAGGAAAAACAGCCCCAATGCCTGAGTTTACTGAACTCTTACACACTCTATTGTCGTTGTATACGCAACTGCAAAGGGGCTTAACTAAACGCATGGCTGAACAGAAGCCGTTCTCAGAAACCGCGGTCCCCGGGCGCTAACGGTGCTCTCAGTAAATGATGAAGTGTGGATCCAGCTAATACCGGGTGTCAGCAAACTATGGAAGAAAAGTGTGGTGACCGGGAAGATTGGATAAAGATCTTATAGAGTACATGCCATCTGCGCCTGTCGCTTCCGCACATGTCGCTCCTTCTCCGGATGCACGAAAGCTTTCTCTTGCACCACGGCAATTGCCTTCGTCATTAGATCACGCCATACAAGCCGATCAACCGCCTTCGACTCCAAACAACTGAAATCAAGATTAAACGTGACAGGCACACATTGATCATGTCCTAGTAACAAAGCTTCGGTTGCCTCACATGCCGTCTGCCCACGCTCAGCTGACCATATAACTGCTGCTTCGGAAACCGCCTCGAATCCGTACAGCACACATGGCCGAGCCATCCCAAGTGTCTCAGCAACACTAGTCAGTCCACTGCGTACATCCAACTTTGGCGTAACATCTCAGTGTCTGCAAATCTGTCACACCCACTGATGTGCAGAATTCGTCGAAGGCACTGTTGGTGAAACCACTCGGGATATTGCACGTCTCGATAGTACATCCTCCAAGTATCGCTGTCGTAGAGAACGAACAGCAACATAGATCCGCACACCATCAGCTTCGGTCCAACGCTAAGCCGGTGGTTGTTCCACAGTCGGTAGTCAAGCATAACGGATGCAGCCGGTACCTTCGATACGCGTATAGGAATCTCGGAGTATTCGTGCTATTCGGTGGAAACCACACTTCCAAGTTAGCAGAAGCGGGAGGTAGTTTCTATTAATTCATCGCAGATGCTGATTAGCAGCACAATTGCCGATCGCACCTCCGGTGAAGGTTGAAAGAAACAGGCATTTTTGTTTGTGTTGCTGGTAAGCACGAATTTAGCCGCTGTCGAAGCCAGAGCACTAGTCATGTGCTGCAACTTGTCCACGATGTGCACCAACAAAGCAGTGTCGTCAGCGAACTGCAACTAACTGATAGTTGTCTCAAAGAGCAGGGGTCTCGCACAGAAAAGAAGTACGTTCAGCAAACAACCATCAATACGGTGCTCCACATGAACATCATAAGCAGATGCAGCATCAAACGCACACGACATCATGGCATGAAGATAACTACTAAACAGGGCAGGAGCTAAGCCACAGCCTTGCTTCACATCAGACAACAGCAAAAGCATCCGAGGTGCCTCCACTCAGGTGCACCCTCGACCGCGTACCACTGTGCAGACATGTAACTAAACTTACAGACTTACCCAATACCAACCACAATGTCTCGGGGTTCACCGTATCAAATACATTGGGGAAATCAACAAACAGCGGGTACAATGGCATGTGTCGCTCGCTTCAATCCTCCTGCAACTGACAGGCCGCAAACACCATATCGATGGTGCTGTAACCTGAACGGAATCCACATCGCTCTTCCGTCACGTTCGGTTCCACAATCTGACTGACGATACGGTTGAGCAGGATTCGGGCATTCAACCAACCTACACAACGCCACAAATTGATACCACGATAGTTCGTGGCACATTGCTTGCTCCCTTGGCCCTTATACGGTGTTAACATATGGCATAGTTCAGCGCAGAAAGTGCCTTCTATTCAATCCACACGCGTTGCAGTGAATGGTGCAGCGCATTCACCAATGACTGTCCGCCGTGTTTCAATATTTCAGGCGGGATCCCGTCAGCAGCGGTACATTTTCCGTTTCGCAGCTGAGCACGTGCTCATTGCGTCTCATCCAGAGTCGGTGCGTCGAATAGACACATCTTTATCTCGTGTTGTTGCAGCCCGGGTAATAACGTCCAGCCGATATTTGAACTGTTGCACAAGAGAAAATCAAAGCGTTTTTGTCAGCTCTGCATTATGGCTGCAGTCTGTGCGCAGGCAACGACTGAACTACCTTCGAGTAGCGTCTTCAGCGGCTCTAACCTCGTTCCATCCGCCGCCTTCAAAGAGTCAAATACTTCCTTGTGTTAACTGCGTTCGGCGTAGCATTCTTTCTGCTTCGCCTTCTCCGTCCACCATGCAGTTTTAATGCAACGGAACTCTTGAGTCAGCCAAAGTCGAATTCCGCGAAACCACTATCCTTCCCCAAGTCATTAAGTCTGCTACATGTGCAGCAAATACTGCATTCTTCGTCGATACCAGTGCTCCAATCGTCGCATTGTTCTCATCAAACCAATCAGGCCGCTTACAGGTTGCCAACCCGATGGTCTGATCGGCAGCAACTGTCATCTGGTCGCGAATGTGGTGCCACAGCTCGCCCACGGTGGCTATGCATCCCACACCACACAGGCGTGCAGTCATCGCCTTCTCCAGCTCAATACCTTTCTCCATACTACCGAGGAAAATAATAGTAACTTTACGCCGATTCACGGCGGTGGTGCAACACATAGATTTATAAGACATGTGAAAAGTTTGGTCCTCACCAACTTGTGATCAGTGTCAAACTCAGCTCCACGCAGTACGCGTGTCATGCGCACTTCACACATGTCGCGCTGACGTACGGTGACGTAGTCGAGCAGGTCGGGGCGACCACTCCGTGGGTACGTCCAAGTTGCTATATCACTCGCACTCAGTGTAAACCGAGTGTCAGACCGTGAGTGACACACAGTGAGAGCAGCCGGTCACCGTTCGCATTCGCTGAACCACTACCATGCGGACCGATGACATCTGTCCACACCGAAGCATCACGCCCAACGCGGGCGTTGTAACAACCCAGCAGAAATGGTCGGTCGCTCCTCGGCACAGACCGTATGACGGAGGATAACTGAGTATAGCATTGATCACGCGTGTCATCAAGATAACACATGATCGGACGGTACGTGATTATAAAAGTGACAAACTTACCTCTTCAGAGTAGTAGGCGAACAGTTATCAGTCGCGCGTTGATGTCAGTTGTTTCACGCACCAGGTGGCCATTTAGGCGAGCGGACTGTGTCCAGGTAATGCTGAGGTGGCGTTTCCCAGCCAGTAGAACGTATAGGCAGCACCAGCTTCATAGAAGTTGCCCTGTTCAGCGATCCGGATCTCGCTGAGCGCCGCAATATCGATCTTGTAGCGCGGCGGATCGAGCACTCGTGGCGCTCACTCGAGTTCCGGTCCAGTATTTCGCGCATGTTCCAGCACCAGATATTGACAGCTTTGCGCGGAGGCATACGATTGCGTTGGTGAGTAATCGCGCGCGTGTTTGTGGTCGTACTTCCGAGGTTTGTTTGAGAGTCTCCGTCCGGAGATTTTGACTCAATAGCCTGAACCACAGAGCAGCGTGGACAAGATCCAGCTCGTTAGTGTGACTGCAGAGACCCATTGTGATCTGCTTGAGGTCCGTCACACGCAGTCTTTAAAAATCTGTATCAAACCATATTTGTTTTACGGCCGTAATAGGATGCCCACCTGTGACACGACAGACTCAGAAATGTTTTGGCGGGTTAACTTTAATTAGACCAGGGGCTGCCTGGTTTGGGGCGGGCGGGAACAAGCCATTGAGCACCAGGAGGTACTCTCCCACTGTCAGATATATTGTGTGGCACTTGTGTTCTATGTCAATCGGGCGTAGAACATATAACCCATGATCAGGTTTTAGGGGATGAAAACCATCGACCACGTTCTAACTACCCAAGAGAACGGGATTTGGTGGACACTACTGCGCCATTTGTCAGTAGTATAAGCTTGAAGAAAACAGAAGGTCTGCGAGCGAACAGTGGAACCGCAGATGTATGCGCGCGAGGAATGGACATTTAAGCAGTGCGCGTCACGCAACCCACCAACAGAAACTGCGTAGATCATCGGAGGTCTTATTAGTCAAACATTGATGCACTTACTTCAGGCTGTTACCCATAATAAACGCCTGCTTGCACATTGGGTTCATACATTGGTGCCGTCACCAATCAAGGTTGGTCATGAAGATCCCCTGGCCAGAGCCGTTGGAAAAAGTGTACGTGGGAACCGATTTGAATGACTTCGATGATGTGGCGGAGCGGTTGAAGTCAAGACCAAACGGGTGACTCTATTGGCTCGGCGGATTCTGCTCAAGGCAGGGAGAAGGCAGTCCTGGAGGTGGTGCGATAGAGCGTTGTCAATTTTGATTGGGCCGATGAGAATGCGGTTCAAGTTTCCGAATTAGACAGCCTGGTCGACTGCCAGGTGGCAGTGCGGCGGTTCACGGCGATCCACTTTTGTGCAGTGGTGGATACCCTCGTGTTTATAGTTTACACCGGGAGCTTGTTGGATGGTGCTCTGTGGAGTATGCACGCAATGTTACAACAGCAATTACTGGTTGGATATCTCATAGCCCGTCTCCCACAGCCAATCACCGAGCGCGTCCGGATTGCGAAAGCTACGCGGGGAAGGCAGCCAGAGGTGTTGACGCAAGTGATGCAACAGCCGGGCGACTCGCTACTAGTTGCAGTGGAAGAGGGATAACATAAAAGCGTGGAACGGTTGCATAAATGGGAATCGATGATGGAATAGCTCATGCAAGACGACAGTGGGCTTCACATTCAGCGCCCGAAGTAACGAGCAGTTGGACGTTGCTTCCTTTGCGGAAAACCGGTGCACTAGATGCGACGATATCTGATGAGGCGTGCTGCTGCATAGTGAACCTTGATTTTCTTCTAGAATTAGGGAATGTGTCCACTAGCTTGTGAATAGGGTCGCAAGCGAAGTGATGGTGAAAGTATCGAAAACGATGGTAAGATATCTGATGGCTACGGGTGCCGCAGTGACTCTAGTCAGTCATCGTTGGGACGAAAAGCATCAGTCGTGCTCCATGGTTACGGGTGCTTTTGATGGCTACGCAGTATACATTGATAGTGTGGTAGAACACATTGTGGAAACCAGTAGACGGAATCTAACACACGTCTTCGTGGTGTCACCAGATGCGAAGCAAACTATATTTGGAGCGGTCTTCCTGTAATTCAACAAGGCTACCGTTGATTTTAATCGACGGAATTTGTTGACTGGATACATGGCGTTGTCACCCATTGGTCGAGGAGGGATGGTACTTTGCACTCAGTTGTTGCTGAGTTACACTTGATCCCGGTGTTGCAGTCACTGATGACCAAATATCACCCCTTGTTTACAAATGGTGGCAGCCCGGATGGATTTCATGACTGGATCGAGCACACCATCTTGTTAACCCGCCAGACGTATCGGCCTCGGAGACGTCGAAAGTTAACAAAGCACTTGGAAGTTGAAGTGCATAGGCAAGTACAGGAGATGCTGGACTTGGATGTGATTGAAGACGCACACAGCACACACAATTCCCAGTTGTATTAGTAAAGAAATCAATTGAAATCTACCGTGACTGGATGGCGTTCCGAAGACGGGATCAAATCTTCTTGAATCATTCCGCTCCAGTGCCATCAGTTGCCTATCTTTTTGATATACTGCATCAGTCGAGAATATTCTCGATTATCCATCTGAGGTCTGCACACTAGTAACTGGCGATCAAATGAGAAGACCGTTAATGAGAAACAATACCAACTTAAAAAGATGCCTTTTGGATTATCATTGCCCATTTATCTTCCGACGTTTAGTGATGCGCTTGCTGAGTCGCTTGGAGAGCGCGGCAGTAAAGAGGGCTGATATATTGGTGTATAGCCAATCAGAGGCAAAGCACAGTGATCATCTCAAAACAGTCTTGGTACGGATTCAGCAGTTAGGACTCCGTACAAATAGGGCCATTATCTCTGGTTGAAAAGATTTGTATCACCTTTCTGGGTCATAAAGTGCACCAAAATATATTAGACCACTGACTGAGAAATTATTGATGATACAACACACCCCAGCCCCTAACACTAAATTCAATTTCGGAGTGTATTTGGACCGTACTGGGAACTGCAGTGAATTCGTTATACAATTCAACCATTCGGCCTCAATATTGTTAGTGCTGCTGAAACGTGATAAGAAAGTCACTTGAATTGCAGAAGCCCGACAAATCTTTGCTCACATTATAAAACCTGTGACGACAGGAGGTGGCCTTATAGTTGCCCATTGCTGGTGACACGTCCACAGTGGCCACCAATGACAGCGATGTCGGAGTCGGCGGGAAGATTGAGTATACCAGCAGAATTTTGACATGGACAGAACACTAGTACTCTACCTGAGAGTGGGAATGTCTTGCAATTGTCCGGACGTTGGACACATGGTGGTCATGTCTACTAGGGCAGCGATTTCGCGTCGAAATGGATCACAAACATTTTGAATGGATTAAATCTGTCAGACTCCAGGGGAAAGCTTGCGCGATGGGTGCTCATCTTCACGAATATGATTTCACGATAAACCAGATTCCGGGGAAGCCGAAGCAATATGTCAATTTGGTGTCACTCATGATGAAAATGACCTGCCGAGTGCGGCTTTCGGTATTAATGGTATACTGTTGAAAGAGGATGCAGGACAATTAACAGTCGAAGAACGTAGTGATAAGCTCTTCGCAACGTGAGCACCGCACGAATATCCGGCCAACCAGTCCTAACCGTGAGCCAACACAAGCATCTCGCACCCTTTGTGAGAAATCCGGTCAAGCTATGAGTAGACGAAGCGAGATACCAGAAGGTTGCAATACTTCGGTACCGGTAATATCGACGAAACTAGTGAAAAAGCTAGAGATGGCGCACACCGGTTGTTTCAACATGTATAAACTGCTGAGACAATGCACCTATTATCTGGGCATGAAGAAGAACGTCAAGGCATAAGTGCTTTCGTGCTAGTCGATTAGCATATCAAACAGTGATGTGGAATCCGTCATCGGAAATTGGTGAACTATGGTCGATCGATGTGATGGGAACGTTTCCATTGCCCAGGCGGGGCAACCAATACATCTTGTTGGTGACGGACCAATTCACGCGTTCGATTAATACAACAGACGATTGGATCAACAGGCGACCACCATGACCCACAACTTCATGAAACACTTGACAGCTGATCCCGCAATCCAAAAGCCAGATGAACAGAATAGTGTCGGTGACTCGAGTGCGATGAATTTTGGAACTGTTCGGAGCAATTTAGTAGCAAGCAAAGTGCAAACAACCCCAAAGCACCGACACACGAATGGCTTGACGGAGCGTAAAAATAGAGCGATTAAAGAGTGGCAAGCAGCGCTTGGTGGCAAACGGGAGGAAGCTTTTCCACTGCTGTTGCTGAATCATCGAGCATGCAAACAGGCCTATACAAAGAAATCTTCATTTCAATTGATGTGCGGTCAAGCGACTCGAATATCTGTGGGTGTGGCAGTTGGAATGTGGTTAACTTTCTGAATATCTTCCAGAGAAGCACAGGATAACAGGAATTCAGTAACCGTAACCTGATAGCAAGTCAAGAAACAGCCGAATGCGAGCCTTCTCTCGAATCGCGAATCACAGCGGTCAAAACAAGCTGATGAGATTGAAGCCGCTGCATCATCCGGCAACTTCCTCCTTCTATTTTGCATCATTCGGGACACCGGTTGCAATTCCCGCACTATCAGCCTGACAATTTTCGAATCAGACGGCACGAAGTTCACCAAACGTCACAGGCTATCGGGTCGCTGGTCAGAGCGTTTCGCTTTTCAATGTAACCACCCAACACAGCCCCCTATAACACCTCCAGCCTCAATGGACGATGCTTTGCCTGTCCTCAGAACCCCTCATCTAAATGAAGTAGAGCTCCGAAATGATGTTCATTCGTTAAAACACCACAAGGCTCCGGGTCCCAGCAGCCTACCACCGGCTCTAGTCAAAGATGGCAGGAGTGCCCTAGTCAGCGAAATCCTATCACTGTTCACGGAAGTTTGGACTGAGGAGAAGGCTCCGAAATCCTGGGGAGAAGCGGTCATGGTTCCGATTCAAAAGAAGGGCTCCCGCAACGACTGCTGCAACTACCGCGGAATCTCGTTAATTTCTGTCGCATCCAAAACTATCGTGTCGGTCCTGCTTCGTAAGCTTCCAACGACTAGGGACGAGTATTCCCGAGATGAACAAACCGGATTTCGTCTAGGCCGCGGCTGAATCGACCGAATCTTCACGCTTCACCAACTTCTCGAACTTCGTCACATCTACCGGGGTCCAACAATCGTGGTGTTTCTGGACATCCGAGCGGCATTTGATTCAGTAGATAGAACTGCATTGTGGATCTCTTTACTGAAGAAAGGTATGCTAGACAAGTTTATAATCATCCTGAAAGGATTTTACAATCACACCTCGGACATATTCAGGGCTTACGGTATGCTCTTTGCTTCATTTGTTGTGACCAGCGGTGTTCGCCAAGGTTGACTTATTGTACCTTTCCTCTTCAATTTCGCCATGAAAGATGTTGTCTAAATAGCACTGCTAGGTGTCCAGAAACGCGGCGTTGAGTTCTTTCCTAGAGACACAGTCACTGACTTTGACTACGCCGATGATAACGCCTTGATGGGGGACGACTCACAATAACTCCAGAGCGCTGTGGACCGCTTAGCGATGGAGGCGTCTAAATACGGCTTATGTTTCACTCTGGGAAAATGTACAACGCTGCTCCAGGACTGGCAGGTGCCTGAAACCGCGTGCACCATTGCTGGACATGTTCTGGAGCAAGTTCCTTGCTTTACTTATCTAGGGAGCCGCATCACGGCTGATGTCGGTGTTGGTGATGAACTCTCACAACGTATTGCAAAGGCCCTCCTTGAATTCATCAAGCTGAGACACCTATGGCGTCGTCATGATGTCAGTCTCAAGCTGAATGGCAGGATGTACGATGCTTCCGTCCTTTCAGTACTCTCGTACGGCTGGGCGACTTTGCCTATTCGCTCGGAAGGCATGAAGCGGCTGTCAGTCTTCGACAATCGCTGTCTATGAAGTATTCCTCAGGCGTGGTGCGAACACCACGTAAGCAACGCAGAGGTGCGAGACCGAGTGCTTGGAGCGCGTAGTGCCAGTCTTCAGGACATCATTCTCCGACATCGCATGCATTGGCTCGGGCACGTTTTGCGCACGCCAGCCCATCGCCTTCCACATCGAGCGCTATTTGCACTCCCAGGGAGCGAGTGGAAAAAGTGCCGCGGTGGACGGCCAATGACGTGGAGAAGGAGCATGCAGAAGGCGACCTCAGTTTTGGCGGCAGTCGGATTAGTCCGTCTTCCAGGTTGGGGACCACGTGATGCTTAATCACAGTCGATGGAAACATTGAACGTCATGGCCCGCAACAGATATCAGTGGCGTCAATGTTGTTCTGCCATTATATCCACACTGTAATACACAAAATAAACACAAAACAAAACAAATTTTCAAAATGACGAGTGTACAACCAAAAAGTCGTTTTCCATTTTTAACATCGCAGTTGGTGTTTCTATCTTCTCCACTTTTCTCTTCGGCCATGGTTCAGATGGCACGATGTCTGTTCACACAATATATATATATATATATATATATATATATATATATATATACGCAGTTGGTCGAGTTCGTTTACTTTGAATTGCTCAGTACTCTCTGTCTGCCCCACACGTTACTACGGTCTCGTTCATATGCTTAGCCGTGACATACTCTTGGTCCAGCGCAGTGTTATGCCTGAGGTGCTCTCAATGGCCGAGAATGGTGCAGAGTTACTACGATGCTCAAACTCAGTTTTCAGTGCATCCTGACTGCTGGATGGAGCGAATCAAACCTATGCCATCTTGCGTGGGCCCAAAAGAATGCAAGTGATGAACCGGCCGGAACCGAGGTAACGTTCGAGATTGCCGGTAAATCGTCGTTTATTGCGCACTTACTATTCCACCTGCAAATACTCGTAACATGGTAACTTTGCCTGTTATTCTTACCTACAATTGGAAGTGTTACACGTTCATCTTATGAAGGTCCATGAGCATAGATTTCTCCCATTGGGATCGTGATGTATGTTGCACATCTGTGGGCCCACATGATTTCAGTTTACTGGTGCGGACATTCTGCAGTTGTTAAAGTTCAGAATGACTACAGCCTCAATAATCAGACTCATGAATACAGGTTACAATGCGCACTAGGAGTTTTCCTCCGTAAGTGCCAGTATCCACATAATAACCGGAGATCAAAAACATGGGAACACGTTCGTTCGTCTATTATGACAGTACTTTGCACTCTCACTCACCGGGGTTTCACAAACCACACAGACCTAGTGTCCTACCAGGGTGCCACGCGTACTGCGAGTGACCTCGAATTGTCTTCAAACGTCTATAAGCGTGTTGCTCATTGTGAATGTCAGCAACACGTAGGCCGTCCAGTTAGCTCGCCTCTGTATGCACAGTTGAAAGGTCACAAACGTGCGCAGGTGTGTGTAAGTCAAATTCAAAGGAACACTACTGAAACCCAAAGATTGGTCGCCTATCCTCAAAAATCTCATCTTAAATGCCAATGGTACTGGTGACGCCGCTAGCGGGAATGGGTCACGTTAACTCCTGGCTACCAAGCGCTTGCTGCTTACCATGTTCCACATTCGTTCGTGCATTCGATTGAACAATTGGTCGTATTGATCGACAATTATCCCTGTAGCCAAGGTACTCTACAACGCTTCCTCGATTTGGAATGCGGTTTGGAACTTCGGTATGCAAAACCCAACAAAATTTGTTAAAACTGTCCACAGGTTGGCTTGTCCGTGTAAGCTGAATAATCTCGACAAGTAACTGCCCAGCGTTTAACATGCTGATGTTGATATTACATGTTCTGTTCCGCATATTAGTCACGAGAGTGTGTAACTATATTTCCCGCTGTACATCGCTCATACTGAATTTAAAAATAGTCAGCTGTTATCGAGATAAGCAGCGGAAGAGCAAACGTACCTGCTACAATTTGAATTAGAAATGGCCAATCATCAAGAATGACTTAAAAGTAGGTTACATGATGTTTGTCTCCTTCCGAATTTCTGTTACATCAGCTATCGCATCGACATGGTCTCGTATGTACTCGCTCTCCATCTCACTGACCTTTGGCAGATAATTGAGACCTGGAAGCCTAAGGACAGGCGGATACGGCACAGTATTTAACCTATCTCCGTGGACTGTTGCTCTTCATCCTAATTTAACACTCACGGATTTCATCCTAAAATCATCTTTGTCTGCTTGAGTTCTTAAAATCTTATTCATACCTAAACTGGACAATTTATGGCAACTCATTGCCTTGATATATCCTCCTTTTAATGTCTCTTCTGTTTTCTGACCGCTATCAGGCTACTGAGACATAAAGGAAACAATGATAAATAAACAGATCTTGGTTTCTGGACTGTGGCAAGAAGCTGTGCACGTGAGTGGTCAGATCAATATGTACAGAGGCTTCAAGTGGAACGGCGACTTAATTCAGCACGAATATCAACAACAGCTATCAGTGATATTTTATATTACTGATAGAATCCCAGTAGCTCGAAAACAACAAACTGTATAACTTCACCTTCAGCACAATCCCCTCGGGTTTAATGCGGGTTTCCGTCATTCTTTACCACGCTCCGTCGCACTGCTGGAAGCATTCTTCCACGATGCTCCTTAATACCAGCGTTGCTTAGAGCAATATCAATTGGTATGAGGGCTGTTCTATTATAGTACTTTTTTCTCGGTCAGTAATGTCCGGGTGCCCGGAGCGATATGAGCAGGAGTATACTCATGAAGAAGCATCCACGATTTGCTGTCATAGTTATCATCTGTTAAAGTGCCCTCAGCGAAGCAAACGTTTCAATAATTAGGCAACAATAATTGGCATAAGTGCGACCTAGTCAATAGTCAGGTTTGAAGTGCATGTGACCCAGGTGCAGTAAACGAAAGTTCATAATCAAATACGAAAAAGGAAATAACGCAGTGCCAAACATATCTGGCGACAATTAACATGTGCCCAACATTTACAGATCACACAGTGAGGCTAGGGAGGGAATATTAACAGTCACTTCGCAGTGGGAAATGAAGGGCCAGGTATCAGGGGGAGGAGTTTGCTGCTACAAAATGAACAAATTGGTGGTTTAACCGAGCGATGCATCTGTGCCTTTCACGGATGGGTCTGTAAAGTTCAATGCAATATCAGTAAACAATGCCGACTTTAATCTAATTATCCTTAAGACCGACAACGCGCCCCGCAAAGTTGGCTTGTTACGGTGTTGACGACACCTAAGGAAAAGGTATACCTCGACCTCCCATTTAAGGGTAACCCCGCTTCAACGAGGGCAACCAAGCGCTTCCTCTACGTCACTCAGATAATGTAATGTGCTACAGATGCTGTGGTGATAAACAGTATAGGAACTTGAACCTATCAGCGTCAAATCACACAATACTCACTAATCCGATTATCCCTGCTGCGTTAGTTAGATAAGCAAGAATGAGGGGGGTTTTGAATTCCAGAGTGAATGAATCCCGGACCAAATGGGTTCAAGGTGAGGTCAGCCATTTCGCGTCCAATATTCCGTGTGCACGCAAACGTGAACATGTTTTATTGACCCCTTATCCGCTTGACGCCGGCTCCGCATTCCGGCTGCTATTACGTAATCCTAATCCACGCTTATTACGGTTCGCGTAAGCCGTGACGACAAGCCAGCTAAGACCTGCCCTGTGAGTGCAGAAACAGTCAGTTTTTGACCTACGAATACCCCGGTCTTAGGACGATTGCCGCCGTTCATCTCACAGCATTTCACTGATTGGGAACACCCTTGGGACTGTATAAGATAATTACTAGTTATTGTATTGGTACTGATGAGACAATACGAAATGCGTGCATTTATCAGTGATCGTCTCCTCATTGTTTTATTCAAACTATTGGTGGGAAATAACTGTTGTAAAAAAACAGTTTATTTCTCGGCGGTGCGCGAGGCTGTGACGGCATAGGGACAAAGCAATGCTGACATGAATTCCCTGAGGCCGGTCACACATGCAATTATAGTGTCCCAATGACGCAAACCGAACTTTGGCGAAGTATGTGAATGGATGGTGTGTGTTCGTTCACACGGGAGTTATACTGTGCGGCCAAATTCAGCAACACGTAATGCCCCAGTTAAAACGCTCGCATGTGTTCACCTGTGGCCATGGTACGCTATACTACGTAAGGACATGCTGCCAGGGCTTGTAGCAAGTGTCCATCCAGTTGCACACGTGGCCACTAGCTCTTTTCGCTACTTAGCTCCTGCTTCTGTCAAGTGGTGGATCTGGTGTCTGTCGCCAGCGTGACTGTGCAGTCAACCATTGCTGACCCCGCACGTACGTCCGGTCTGTGGTTGCGGAGTACGAGGCTTGCATGCATTACCTGCCGTCCGGTTAGATCAACCCGCCTCACTTTCGATAGCTACACCTCATCCAGTCTGTTCATATAACCATTGGCTTTTGCGATGCACGCTGGATCAGCGATCAAACCTCCGAGGGTTGACCGTAACTCCCGCCTACTTTCCACGACAATATCCGTGTAAATCACATGCACTCGAGGTAAATCTACATCCCAATTTAGGTGAAATAGCCCCTCATTTAAAGTTGCTGTCCCGCTTTCTTAAAAATGTTGGGCAGGATGTACTAATGTACCGATTTGAAGACGTAAACCTCAGAATATCCTCCTCTGATCATGTATAATGTAGGTGGAATAGCAAGAATCAAACAGTGGCGGTGCAGGCACACCATAAGGTAGGGAGGCAGAAAGCAGTGATTGCGCGGAAGACAAAAAGACCACTAAAAGGGAGCGGACGGAAACGGGAACTAGCACAATCAGGGAGAGCAAGCGGAGGAACATTGGCTTAACGGAACGAGAGAAGAACGGGGCATGATGGACGTCCGTTATGGTAACATCCCGGACCAACCCCAAGCATTGTGTGTTGCATCCACGTTCACGTAAATTAAGAACTATCAAAAGAAAACCCGGGCCGGTCAGAATGGGAAGCGTAGAAGTGGAGATACAGGGGTGTAAAGGGCGGGGAATATCCTTTCACGAGGCCTCCAAAGTGCATGGTGTCGCGAGCGAAAACCCGGAGAGATGGTGCGTCGTGTGAAGGAAAGGTGATGTACGTCTGTGTGGGGATTCATATAGCTTGTGTTGGCCCTAATAAAATTTGTGCTTCATTGTCGTGCGGTTCTTGTTACGATAAAACCGAAATAACTAGGCCGGCATGTTTTGCGTAATAATGGTTTACGTCTTCAAATCGGTACATTAGTACATCCTGCCCAACATTTTTAAGAAAGCGGGACAGCAACTTTAAATGAGGGGCTATTTCACCTAAATTGGGATGTAGATTTACCTCGAGTGCATGTGATTTACACGGATATTGTCGTGGAAAGTAGGCGGGAGTTACGGTCAACCCTCGGAGGTTTGATCGCTGATCCAGCGTGCATCGCAAAAGCCAATGGTTATATGAACAGACTGGATGAGGTGTAGCTATCGAAAGTGAGGCGGGTTGATCTAACCGGACGGCAGGTAATGCATGCAAGCCTCGTACTCCGCAACCACAGACCGGACGTACGTGCGGGGTCAGCAATGGTTGACTGCACAGTCACGCTGGCGACAGACACCAGATCCACCACTTGACAGAAGCAGGAGCTAAGTAGCGAAAAGAGCTAGTGGCCACGTGTGCAACTGGATGGACACTTGCTACAAGCCCTGGCAGCATGTCCTTACGTAGTATAGCGTACCATGGCCACAGGTGAACACATGCGAGCGTTTTAACTGGGGCATTACGTGTTGCTGAATTTGGCCGCACAGTATAACTCCCGTGTGAACGAACACACACCATCCATTCACATACTTCGCCAAAGTTCGGTTTGCGTCATTGGGACACTATAATTGCATGTGTGACCGGCCTCAGGGAATTCATGTCAGCATTGCTTTGTCCCTATGCCGTCACAGCCTCGCGCACCGCCGAGAAATAAACTGTTTTTTTACAACAGTTATTTCCCACCAATAGTTTGAATAAAACAATGAGGAGACGATCACTGATAAATGCACGCATTTCGTATTGTCTCATCAGTACCAATACAATAACTAGTAATTATCTTATAAAGTCCCAAGGGTGTTCCCAATCAGTGAAATGCTGTGAGATGAACGGCGGCAATCGTCCTAAGACCGGGGTATTCGTAGGTCAAAAACTGACTGTTTCTGCACTCACAGGGCAGGTCTTAGCTGGCTTGTCGTCACGGCTTACGCGAACCGTAATAAGCGTGGATTAGGATTACGTAATAGCAGCCGAAATGCGGAGCCGGTGTCAAGCGGATAAGGGGTCAATAAAACATGTTCACGTTTGCGTGCACACGGAATATTAGACGCGAAATGGCTGACCTCACCTTGAACCCATTTGGTCCGGGATTCATTCACTCTGGAATTCAAAACCCCCCTCATTCTTGCTTATCTAACTAACGCAGCAGGGATAATCGGATTAGTGAGTATTGTGTGATTTGACGCTGATAGGTTCAAGTTCCTATACTGTTTATCACCACAGCATCTGTAGCACATTACATTATCTGAGTGACGTAGAGGAAGCGCTTGGTTGCCCTCGTTGAAGCGGGGTTACCCTTAAATGGGAGGTCGAGGTATACCTTTTCCTTAGGTGTCGTCAACACCGTAACAAGCCAACTTTGCGGGGCGCGTTGTCGGTCTTAAGGATAATTAGATTAAAGTCGGCATTGTTTACTGATATTGCATTGAACTTTACAGACCCATCCGTGAAAGGCACAGATGCATCGCTCGGTTAAACCACCAATTTGTTCATTTTGTAGCAGCAAACTCCTCCCCCTGATACCTGGCCCTTCATTTCCCACTGCGAAGTGACTGTTAATATTCCCTCCCTAGCCTCACTGTGTGATCTGTAAATGTTGGGCACATGTTAATTGTCGCCAGATATGTTTGGCACTGCGTTATTTCCTTTTTCGTATTTGATTATGAACTTTCGTTTACTGCACCTGGGTCACATGCACTTCAAACCTGACTATTGACTAGGTCGCACTTATGCCAATTATTGTTGCCTAATTATTGAAACGTTTGCTTCGCTGAGGGCACTTTAACAGATGATAACTATGACAGCAAATCGTGGATGCTTCTTCATGAGTATACTCCTGCTCATATCGCTCCGGGCACCCGGACATTACTGACCGAGAAAAAAGTACTATAATAGAACAGCCCTCATACCAATTGATATTGCTCTAAGCAACGCTGGTATTAAGGAGCATCGTGGAAGAATGCTTCCAGCAGTGCGACGGAGCGTGGTAAAGAATGACGGAAACCCGCATTAAACCCGAGGGGATTGTGCTGAAGGTGAAGTTATACAGTTTGTTGTTTTCGAGCTACTGGGATTCTATCAGTAATATAAAATATCACTGATAGCTGTTGTTGAAATTCGTGCTGAATTAAGTCGCCGTTCCACTTGAAGCCTCTGTACGGCCATCCAATGCTCTTGCATGGATTGTGAAAATGTTGAGTATACATGCACGTTTTACAAGAGTACCTTAACAAGTAGTAGGACAATGCTTTTAAAAGAAAAGTTGATTCTCACATGTTTCGGTGTACGCCAACCAAGGGCATGATCAGGATTGTACAAGCAATGAGGTTTCGCATTGTTCAGGATTGATACATCAGGAACGTGAAAACGCAGTGTACTTGTGAGAAGCATCGTAATCATTACAGTGTTCATAATGAGAGATCGATTAGGTTTAACGAGGGTATGTGAACATATGTAAACGTACACATCAGAAGCAACGGTACGTGTTGTATGGGGATTTGTTAGTTTGATGCAAAGGGCGATGGCTTTATTTGGTTGAGAGTCACATTGGCCATGCCAGAGTGCTGGTAAGCAGACATTTGTGGCTTTTTATAAGGAGAATGCTTGTCAGGCGAAAATCCGCCAAATCCTGGAACAATTCCCACCAAAGTATATTGAACCTGCTGTCACTGGCAAGGCTGCATTTTGACGGATATATCTCGCAGTTTATCGCAGGCACAGTGCATCAAATATGTTCCGTTGGCTGACTGGGTAGCCCAGTCAGGATCCACAGTAGATGTTCGAGCCCAGCGATACTGCCGAAGATGTTGTACCGTCTTGAGAAGGAGTTGGAGTATTGAGCTGGTTGAGAAGAATTTGGAAGTAATAGTGTGTTTTGTTGCATGATGATGAGTGAGTAAGTCAGTTAAAGTTAATAAGGTAAGTAAATAAGTAGACAAGTAAGCAAATAAGCTAAGTAAGTATACCAGGCGTCAGCTAGCGAATTAATCACTGTCAAGTGCAGGCACAGCATGACCAATTATGCAAAACAAAGGAAAACCATTCAGTGGTAAGAACATGGAAAAATAAGAGCTGGCAATAGTTCGTATGCAAACATACCAACAAGAAAAGTTAATGTACCCGTGTGACAAATTCTCGCATTACGTAAAATGAGAGTTAATAAGCAATGAAGTATGAAAAAGGAGGGGCTCAGCACAACTCATGAATACGAAAAGGAACAAGCCAAGAGAGAAAATATGAGTGCAATGTTGTGGATTCGCATTTCGTGGAAGGGACTTTACCACCTGATCGGAAATCGCATCGAAACCAAACGAAAATGAGGAGCCAACAAACTAAACTTTCAGTCTCGGTTAAGTACTCGGTCCATACGGCATTATTCATACGCAATGTGCCGGGCATCCGGCCTCGAGAAAGCAGAAGTTGTTCGACCCAGTACACTAGTACGTGTCTCACGAATGCGCCCAAGTACATCCCGAATACCATCTCAAACCTGCAGGAAAACGGTACATTCGGGTATTGAGGGAGTTCACAAAGCAGAAAGGACCAGTACCAACTTGGGAGCAAGATACAAACGTTGGGGGAATACTGCAACATTTGTAACAGCAAAACATTCAAATAAACCGTTAGGGGAAAAAAATATAACCATGCAATAACGGAGAATAACGTATGAAAGCATCGCAGAAAACATCATAGTCTCGTCTAACAGAGACAGAAATATTCGGAAACCGTAAGTAGCTAATGATGAGAAAATAAGACCACAAAAACTCAAGCGTGTGATAAATCAATGATTGCGTAAGTGCTGAAAGTGAATCCATTTCGACTTGGATGGACATCAGTTCGTCACAGTCAGCCGTCAAACACTTGCCAGCAAACTAGATCGACGACTCACAAGAGGAGCAGCGCCGAATGAGTCGACGCCAATACATCTAGATACTGATGGTAAATCCACGAGGAAAGTATTCACATGGTGCGAGATAACTTGAAAAAGGTGTGCTAAATGTCGAAATTAAGAATGGCTCACGCTGGTGTCCTTTGGTTTCAGGTTGTCAAAAATATCTATCATTCTTTCTGGGAATTTCGGGTGGAGTTTGTGCGAGGAGCCGTCGGTTCCAACGGTGACTTCGGACACTCCCATTCGACGCAATAAGCGGGCAATACCTAGTGAAGAATAAGTAGATGTAATGGAAAGGAGGCATCATTGAACGATCGTGTCTCCATCGCGGTGATACCAAGCAAAATTCGATAAGTGAAGCTAGCTGAGGTTAGTGTGTGTAATCTGGAATACAAGAGAGGCTAATACATTGGGGAGTGACGGGTTGGGAACGAATCAAAGCTTGTTTATGTATAGGGAATCCAATGGCATTCATTATCTTAGCGCGGTAAAACAGGATGAGAGTAAGGTAATCGACGGAATAGTAGACAGTTTCAGCATCCACCAACTATGGTTCAATGTGGTGGAATCTGTTGCACTAGTCCACAATGCATCAACATAGGAATACTAAGAATTTCGAACAATGTGAAAACAAAAGTAGTAAACTCAAGAAGATGGGACCGAAAATGTCAAAATCATCGGACCGAAAGCATAATGGCTAGTAATATGGGGTCAAATGCAAGATCTCCACTAATTTGATGAATGTGCCTATCTGGCAAGAGCTTTAACTGATGCCGCGAACGATCCCTGGGCCATCATCAGGAAAAACGAAGTACGACGACAAGATTGTCTTGCGAAGAATTATTTCTGTTTTCTTATCATGTAATCCAGTGAAAGCCCTTAAGTTTCGATCAGTCGAATGCTACACAAGCGAACAGCACCCTGCAAAGCAGTAGGTTAGTGATCACACGCAGAGCAGGGCCAAGTAATCGCAGACATCTGAGTCGAAGAGATGTGCAAAGTGACACCAGATGTTCCAGTGGAATGCATCAAGTGGAGGTTCAACATCACTCGCTTAACCCTCCCCTAAATATTGATGATTGCTTTGTTGAAATCAGTGATCAAACACAGCATCCAACGGTCCCCAGTGCTCAGTACGCAGGTCTCTGATCCTTAAAGCCACACTAATCGAATTGCAGGGATGCACATCTTACTATTAATGCATAAGCATATATCTCACTGTCTCCACTAGGATAGGAAAAGCCACATAAGCCTCACCTAGTGGGAAAGAATATGCTCGGCGATGTGACGATACGGGTGACACAGCTACTTAGACAAATAAACCGATTCACCACCTCGGGTGGTAGATAGTGGTGACAGTGTCGTTCAAATCCTGCAACAATACTACGTAGTTTGACGCTAAGGCGTTCAGGACTGCATGATGGTTCATTCAGCAATGCATGTATAGTGGCTAAGTATAACGGAACTGATGTGGCACGATCCCCACAAGCTCCACTATAGTCCATCGCTCACTGAACGAAAATTTCAGCCCAAGTAATGGTGCTAAATAAGCCTCCGACTTCTAGAGGAGATATACGTTTATTGGTGACAGGGAACATGTATGCACGCAGAGGGAAGAAATCCACATATCACAAGTGGCAGAATATTGGCAAGACGCTGGGCGTATAAGAAGCCATCGCAACGAGTCGAAGGGCGGAAGCGTGTGGAGAAATGGAAGCAATGCAATGGCAAAATGAAGTAACCAAAGAAAAGGAACACGGGCAGTTTACTTCGCTACGTACATGAAGCATTCACGCAGCAACACTGAACGCTACAGGTGGATGGAGATGACTGCGTGATCTAATTGCGAAATCTATCTGCAAGAAGTGATTCAAATGAAGTGATTCAAATGAGTGTAAGCTATCACCCTGCAACACCAAGGAAATTTTGCTGGGATCAATACCTTACCTCATCTACATAAACAACTTATGCGACCCCATCAAACACGGAAACTCATTTCTATTTGCAGATGACATCAAACTGGTCTACTCCTTTCAACCAGACCAAGTAAAAGTGTGCCTGGGAAGCATACGCGAAGAGCTACTTGCGAAGAATATCTCTAGTGAACGTCTGTTAATGAAATTCTCCGCAAGAAAATCCCATATATCTTTGCACGGATGCCACATCCCGGAAAGCTCTATCATGCCTTCTGATAACGTGATGTCATCCTATAATTCAGTTCGGGACTTGGGAACCAGGTTTACTAAATTCTTCATTATTTCTGAACATATACTACACCAAATCACAAAAGTCAGCTAACTATCCGGCTATATCACTAGAACTTCCTTTCTATTTGGAACACGACTTGAGTTTTTCACAATAATCATGAGACCTACTCTGGAGTACTGTAGTATCATTCAGACATCTAAAAAGTAAAATGCCCAGTGTTCATTTACCAAGCAAGCCATGAGGTGCTGCTCAACCATGAGTTAATAGAATCGTTGCCGTCATCTCCGAATGGATCTCCTATGGCTGAGACGACTGAAGAACAAGCTCCTTCTTTACATCAAAACGGATTTGCATGGTGAGTATCGCTCTTGAGCTACGGAACTCTTCCATCTATCCCACCCGTAATTGCAGCTGCTTGTCGTATAGACAGCTGGCTAATCATAAAATCCGATCGACTTGATTTTTGGCGAGATATGCCAATCTGTGAATCTACTATCAGGCACAATTGCTAACCATGTCACCTTCCGAAATTCTGTAGACTCATCACTATTCTGATTGTGCTAGAGATAACCGCAAGAAACATTGACGAAACTGGACAAAACAACTTATGAGTAGCCAGTGGCCTACAGCCAGCTTACGCAAACTTTAGTCAGAAAACTAAACATGTTTCTGTGCCCGAGTTGCACTATCTGGCAAATTTAAGACAGGGGTACACAAATTCGTCCATTTTGTATTTTGAGTGATCGAATCGATAATCCGAGAAAAATTCTTGGTCTGAACTTCTATTTCTCATCTTATTTTGTTAGTGTTTTCAGCCGCGTAAACTATGACTCTATTGTGTAAAAATGATCGCTCCCGCTCAAGGACCTTACATAAAAAATTGCAACAGTGTTTTCATCTGCTGCTCTTGTTATAATGATCCGGGTCAACGCAGGTGGATGCATTTAGGTCGAAGCTAGGCAAAGTAAGTCAAAGAAGCGAACTAAACTGAACCGTCCGTAGAATACCAGTTAAAATAGAGCGGTTAGGCTGCTTACCGTGTGCAAGTTCGATCCGATTACTTGGTGAATAATAGATGAAATTAGCTGCTGAGAGAATGGAAACAAAATATGGAAGAACGAAAGTGCGATTTCGCACCGGCCGGGCACCACATAATCATCAAAGCATGGGACAAGAGTCACCACCGAACAAACAAATCAAGGAGCAACTCACCGGCACCAGTTAGATATGCGTCACTTTTGGAAAGCATTTCGCTAACGTAACGAAATATTTTGTTGTCTATCGGTTCGACAACTGACACCAACAAATCCTAGGCAAGCATATAATTGATACTGTAATACAGATGAGAAAGGTCCCTGAAATGACAAAGAAGGGGGCAAATCTTGAAATAGGTTACAGCGTTGAAACGCAATCTGAAAGGGAAGCACACCAATGGCCTACTACTATCTAATAGCATCTGGAACTCACGATGGAGCGATAATTAGACTGTAAACCAATTTTCGGAAGCATCTGAGTCGCTTATATGCTCCAAAATGACCTCACTATGCCTGCCCGTGCCTACCGACTGCGTACCAAACAAGGCACACCAGCAGACCGTCAGATAATGTCGTTGGTCATCGGGGACATTCAACCGAACGCTAGTCAACCAACGTAGGGTCATGTCAGTAGACCCACTGGGTAGAGAAACCCGATTTCGATATTCATAAAATCCCACATGATGAATACGATGCCACTAGGCCAACGATAGAGTGCCGCATCGAATTGTTTCTGTTTCGAAATGTTCAGCAATTAGCCCACCTGAGAAATTAGCCACATACGTCGCAAAGAACGGTGATCGCATAATATCAAGCCGTGTTCACGTGCACCTCGTTGCAAGTCACTCAGACGGAATGGGACAAACGGCAATTTAAATTCTCATTAAGTTGTCAAATCGACGCGAGTCTGCAATGGCCTGTGAGAGTAATAACAACAAGGAAATCGACTCTTGAATCAGGAAGAACAATAGGCTGTCGCACAAATATCTTAACCCGAACGAAACAAAGAAACCGGAGCTCGATGTATATATCACGAAGACTGTGATTACACTTTCCACTAAAAGTTTTAATCAAATAGAAACGGATATTTGGATCGTCGGCTCTTTGCCGTAAACTCGGCTTTTGCAATAGCCATTGATTCAAATATATGCTAGTCCCCTCAACCGCAAGCCGCAAAATTCGAAGGGATTTCAGTGAATGGAAAACGATGACCACTACTGACAGGAGATTTCAGAATGCTGGTAAATGCGTGAGGACACAAAACCATGGGATCAGATAACGGCGATTGGTAAATGGAGGACATTCCCTTCCGTTCACAGAAGATTCGACGCTATCAGCAACCTAGGCTAAGAAATAGTTGGTAACCAAACTACGTGGAACGATTTGTAGCTGAGTCGGTGCCAAAGTCAGAGAATCAAACAATGGTCGAGGGACTACCAAGTGACGCCGAGCTAAACCAACTGGCGTCACAAGATCCGTCAACAACGGCACCCACTTCGTATGCCAAATTCGTAAATCCAAAGAAGCGAATTCATTCTATACGTTAACGCCGGTAGGAGGAGCCAAGTTCATCGCACTCTACCTGATTCAAGCATTTGAATCGGTGTGCAACAAGTTGCGTTGCGATTAGTTAAAACAAACTGGACCGACTACATGTGTGTGTGTGTGTGTGTTGTATCACTCATGCTTGGTGCAATAAACGCGCGAATACCGCTGATAGCCACTAGCGGATCGTGGTAACACCGGGCACAAAGCACAAAGAAACAAATACGAAATAGGACTAAAATATTTTATTCCCTGCTTTTAATAAGTGCAACCTCAAATATTTATACGTTAAACCCGAATGGCTTTCCAACGTTGAACTACGCTCACAGTGGGTCTAATGACCATCGAATTTGACAAGCACAACTAGCTAAGCTCGATAAAGCCTCAAAGGTGTGTGGATATGTGGGTGAAAATACAGACCAAATTCGCTTCGTTACCTCGAGTACCCGGCATACAGTTGCATAAATGAATGAAGACCTAGTCGGAGGTAAGCATGGTCCTTGAACTCTCACCACCTTCAAGTGTCTATTCTTTACAACTTGTGACACCTTGCATCATTTCCTTGAGTGATTACAACTAACAAGTAGATGTAATCTTTCATATATGCTATCACAGCATATTGGCCATAAAATAGTGACGAAGATCATACCGGTAGTTCACAATGCAAGGTGGTATTCGTAACATAGATGAGGAAGTGAAATACACTTATTCAAATGATATAGACTTCCTCTAGCAACGAGGATGTCATTTCAATGGTTATCTACCTAACATGTATAGTTCGCAACCAGCTAAGGGCAAGAAAGTGAGGTCAAAAATGTTGATGAACCCGGAGCATTAGACTGTAATCCAATTGTGTCCACATGTGAGTGGTAAGCACAATTACCAATATTCAGCATCGTCAGTATGTCGACACACCGTACTGACGCTTCGCTGTCACTACAACTCCTTTGCTGGTCGAGCATGAGATGAGTGTATATCGTGAGGTTGCCCGCGGTTTCCAACCGCGGTGACCGTCTGGATTACAAAGCAAGTATGCAATCCTTGCGGCCACCGACGGCCGACAATCACAATCCGCGGTCATGTCAGAAGCTCGACTAAAAGGGTACCAAAGTGTCTTTTAGAATTAAAGTTCACAAAGTGAGAACATCAATATCAAATGAGGACGCCGAGCAACACTGCTAGGTCATTTAGACAAGTCAAATGACGGTCATTGTCCCACGCGTAATTGTGATGGCTTGTCTACCCAACAACAAATGTTCGTATAATTGGCGGATGTATAAAATGCAAATGACAGAGGTGAGAGAGACGCGATGATTCAGGGGGTACTAAAAGATGAAGAGTTGCACACACGGAAACAGATAAGTGAGGATTTCAAAAAAGCCTGTAGATGTTCCTGAATGAGTCTGTTAAAAGCCAAAGAGTAAGGGA
>CALYDF020000706.1:0-26664 GCA_944474145.2 Dicrocoelium dendriticum | reverse complement strand
TCGCAAATGCCTGAGGAGATTTGTCGAAAAGAGTACTCTGCAAAATTGTGTACTTGCAGATATATATATATATATATATATATATATATATATGGTTGGCGGCATCCGGTTTCGGATTTGCCTGTCACTGTGGCCAGCCGCAGGACGCCTGCACCTACAGAGGGACCATGGATGGCTTGCGCTGCACCACCCACAGCTCTAACCACACACCCCATATCCGGTGTGAACCCGAAGGAATAAGACCGGGAGGAATGCGGATGGGAGCCACGTTTCATCAACGGAGCCGGCCCACAGTCCTTCACAGGCAAACACAAGCACACTGTATTTGGGAATCAAGCGCACACATGGCGGTGGCTGGACCGTAGTCCGCTCCACACTGAGTGCATGGAACCACTCTTTGATCCTAACACGGCTACAAGGCCCGTGCACTCCGTCCCCTCCAGCAACGAGCAACTGTCTCCTCTTCCATTATGATAATGGTGGTGGATAATAGACAGGTTGGCAGCTAGTCAACATGCACATCAAGCCCAGCCACAACGCGGATATAATACAACAGCCAATCACTTGAATCGACAATACCAAATTAGATAAATCAAGTAATCCATGGAGATACGGTGACATGACTCTTCAATATATAGGCATTTAAATTAAAATGGTTACGAACGATAAGGAGATAGATCCATGAGTTCGGGAAATATATTTTAGAAAAATGTCAAGAACGTGAAAACGTTCTCGAAGTTAAAGAAAGTAAATTAAAGAACGTTGCAACTTAATATAAAATCAGGTTGACATTACTGTGAGATAAAATACGAAAAATACAGCAAACCCACCATTTGGAATAAAGCGACTCAGCATGCAACATGAAATTAGTAACTCGATGCAGTATATATACCAACGCTGCGCCGGTTCTACATACGTTCTCTACAGGACCCATCGTAGTTTCGGTGTTGGACCATGCTGGCCTCCCTCATGGCTCAACCAGCCTGCCTGACTCAAGCAATTGCAACCGCATGTGATAAAGCACCGTGCGCTCGAGGTCGATGGAGTACAACACATCAGCGCCGGCCGCCTCCGCAATCACCGCATCCTTTCTGCATGCAGGAGGGATTTCCATGCACCTCAGCAACCTCCCACGTGATCAGATCGCGCCATGCACACCGATTAACCACCTTCGATTCCCGTGACCTGCAATCAATATCAAAACGTGAGGGGCTCATTTTGTGCATGTCCTGGTAACTAAGCTTCGATTGCCCTACATGCCGCTTCTTCACACTCAGTTGACCATATAACAGCTGCATTGGTATCCGCACCAAGTCCATACGCCACACATTACCGAGCCACCTCAGGTGTTTCGGCAGAATTACGCGGTCCACTGTATATGCTCCACTTCGGCGCAAGACTTACGTGACCGCAACGCAGTCACACCAACCGATGCGCAGAATCCGTCGCAAACATCTTTGATGGAACCGCTCGGAATATCATACATCCCTCCGGTATTTCGTCCACGAGGCGCTGCCTTATAGAAGAACGAACAGCACCATGCATTTGTACAACCTCAGCTTCGTGCCAACGGTAAGCTGATGGCTGTTCCATACTCGGTACTCTAGCTTCCCGAATGTCACCGCTGCCTTAGAGACGCGGATACGAAGCTCTCTGTATAGGTGCTGGTCAGTCGACACCAAACTTCCTATGTTGCAGAACCTGGTGGTGGGTTTCACTGAGTCATCACCAATGTTAATTCGTTGCACCATTACAGATTGTACATCCCTTGTTGGCTGAAAGAGACAACAGTTTTGCTTGTGTTGATGGTGAGATCGAATTTGGCCGCTGTCGAAGCCAGAGCACTTGTTATGTGCCGCAACTCATCCGCGCTGTGTGAAAACAACGCACAGTCTTCAGCGAACAGCAACATATGGACAGTTTTATCACAGACTAGGGTTCTCGCAACGAAACGATGGATGTTCTGCAACCAATCAACAATACAGTGCTCCACACGAACACCTTATGCACAAGCAGCATTAAGAGCACAAGACATTGCGTGAAGATATATATTAAACAGAGCAGCAGCTACGACACAGCCTTGTGTCACGCCAGTGTCAACTGGAAAGTCATCCGAGGTCTCTCCACTCAGCTACACTCTTGCGCGCATACCACTGTGCAGACATTCATTTAATATTACAAACTTACGCGGGCAACCAAACTTACCCAACACCAGCCACAATGCCTCGCGGTTCACAGTATCAAATGCCTTGGTGAAAGCAACAATAAGCGAGTACGAATGATGGTGTCGTTCTGTACAATTTTCATGCAAACACCATATATGTAATGCTGTGACACAAACGGAATTCACTTTGTTGTTCCGCCACTTTCGTTTCCACAACCTGACTGACGACGCGGCTGAGCTGCATTCGAGCAATCGCTTTACCCATACAATTAAGCAAGTTCGTGCAACGGTGCTTACTCCATTTGCCTTTGTACATTGGCAGCACAAGGGTATCCCTTAGTGCTATAGGCACGTCCTCCTCAACCCACACGCGTTGCACCAAATGTTGCAGCTCAGTCACCAACGCAGGTCCGCCGTGTTTCAATACTTCGAGCGGGATCCTGTGGGCACCGGCACACTTGCCGTTTCGCAGCTGAGCGAGAGCACTTTGCGTCTCCTCCATACTCACCTTTACATCTTGCTGCTTCAGGCCGTTCAATTTAGGCCACGCGATTTCTGAAGGTTTGTTTAAGAAGCAGTCAAAGTGTTTCCGCGATATTTACATTATGTCTGCAGTCTGTGTGAAGGCAGCGCCCGAACTACCATCGATCAGCGTCCTCAGCGTTTCAAACCTCGGTCCATACGCTGCGTTCAATGAGTCGAAGAATTCCTTGTGTTGGCGGTGTTCGGCGTAGCATTCTATCTGCTTCGCGTTCTTCGACCACCATGCCTTTTTAATGCGACATAACCCGCGGGTCGATCTTTGAACAGTAATGAATGCTTGACAGCATTAGAGGATGCTGGTTTAGGTTTAGGTGCCACGGTTTCAGAATTCTCAAAGTATTCGACCGGTTTGATTATCACGTTCTACTACACATGCTTCATAATTATGTTATCGGCGATGCCGTTCTGGGTCATATGGGCCAACTTCTCGTTCAAGGTCACTTGTAGTTGTTGGTTTGCATCACTCTATACGAACCAATTGAAGTTCAGTGCAGCTTATCTCGTCGCGCGTTAATCCGGCCTCGCCAGTTGCTAGTCTTTCTAAATGATCTTTTTAGATTGCTATCTAAGTGTAATTTCAAGTGGGAACGGAAGATTAGGCGAATGCAGTGCATGTTTCACTTAGCAAAATCACGTTGATTTCACAGTGAAAATTGTGGAGCGATCTACAAGGGGCAGCCAAATCAACGTGCACTATGCCCTGTACGATCAGACAAACAATGCTCATATGCCCCGCACTATGAATCCCAATTATGCCGACCATGTGTAGTGAAGAAAAAGTAGAAGAGAAAAGAAAACAGGGCAAGGCAAGGTAATGTATGTAACCATTTTTGTATTCAAATGGAATTAGTCTGGATTAAGCTATAACAGATACCAAAATCTAAGATACTGAGAAGAATGTTTCACGCTGCAGGCAAAGGGCGACAACTCGATGTCCGAAATGTTCACCGTTAGTGCCAAAACTACAACCGCGGGTTGCGCATTCCATGGCTATCTATAATTTAGAAGACGTCTTGCGAAGAGAACTCCTTTCGCTAATTCGCATCAGGCTCTTAGATTTCTAGAGAAGATTGCGTAAACAAGGATACTGAATAAGACTTTAGTTCTTTGGTAAAGTCACAGTTCAAAAGGGCCATCGAAACAGCTAGATAATTGTCAAGCAAATCGGGTGCTGGAGGTCATGACGCGGTGTCGCCCGTATGCATCCAGAAACACAGATAAAGTAGGAACGCATAGGCCCATGGTGAACAAAGCTCACAGTTGGCTATGCCGTTAAGAATGTCCACAGCAGTATCGTTATGAATCTGATTAGAACCAGGCAACAGATTTGGGCTGAGGACAAGTTCAAAGTCGTCTAAACTATCGAAGCACATCTCCATAGGAGTTAGAAAGCGCCTGTTGGCGACTGCCGAGACGGTGGCAATCAGGCCATTGGAACCAGCGTTGCGCAAAAATATCACACGTGCACCAGCTCTACGTTTGCCTTGGCCATAAACATGATTGAGTCCGTTGCTAACAATAAGCCTGGCCAACTGTGAGCTTTGTTCCCGATCGGCTCCTGCGTACCTACTATTCTGTGTTTCACTGTGCATACGCGCAATACTGTGTCATGATCTATACAACCCGACTTGGTTGACAGAGTTATCGAGTAGATTCAGTGGCCGTATTAAGCTGTGATTTTACAACATTCATCTAAGTTTTAGCTTCCTTGTTTGTTCCACCTTCCTCACAAAGGTAAATGCCTGATGTGGATTGTCGAAAGGCGATCCCTTCGCGCTTCTTTATACTAGTAACCGGTGATCTAAATATATGGAGAGCTATCACAATATTGGATGATCACACGGACTTACAAGATGACCCGGATAAAGTGTAGATATAGTCTATGAAGAACATTATGCAGCTCAACGCCACCGAGTGAGCTTTATCAGCATAAGCCAGTGGAGTACCCAAAGTTAGCGGCTAGGGACACAAATTATACAGCGGGCTCCTCATGAGTGCGATCTCAGTTTAATTGCGCAATTTGACTTTTCCTCTTTGACACAGAGCCTAAAGATATCAAAGAAAGCAAACCAATACTTTGGCCGTCATCGCAGAGCGTTCGGGAACTTTAACTCATCAGCCAATCCGAAAATTCTTGGGGCGTATTTGGAGTAAGCTACCCAAGCGTAGCAACCTTGGCAGAAGCATTACATCACCGCGCTCGAGACTGCACAACACAGAGCGACAAAGCAGGTTGATGGTCTGTTTCACCTTCTCTACCCAATCAGGCTGGTAATCGCAAAATTTACAGCGGACAATATTGAAATATACGAAGAGTTCGAAAAAGATCCTAAGAAACCCCAACCAGACTTGCATCACTTTTGATACTTAGCCAACTACATCAATGAGAAATCATCAGCTTAGCTTGGCCATGCTGTACACCGGACTGGAATGTCGCGGAAACGTTTTCTCCCTCCGGGTGTTACAGTCCTGCAACGCCCTCTCGAAGCATGTAATAATTACTCCCATTATAGCTCTAATCTGCATAACGTATTGACGATAACCTGACACAGTAACACTACGTGGTATAGTCCCTGACCATCAGATGATGGCATTAGTGCAAAACAAATATTGTATGTTTTCATGATCCACTTCAACTGAAAACAGGAATACTCAAGCTCATACTTATACAAACCGCTTGTTAAGTCAACTATATACGCATCCTTCATCGACCCTGTAATTTATCTTTTATTTTACATTCTTAACATCTTACAGAACTTGTCAAGCATTCACTTTCATACCGTCGTATATCATTACTCCATGGTTGGCCTTATTTTATGCTGCTATCTGTAATGTTAGCTTCTGAACAGCGGTTTAACATTAAACGTCCTATTTGTCTTGAATGAAGTTTCATTGCGCAAGACACGATGAATTCTCCACTTAGTTGCCGGTATATTCCACTGAAGAAGCCGAGTTTCTTCGGTTATTCTTGGTAAGTAGAGCGGAGGAAAGCTATCCTACACTTACCTCTACATGCGTTTTGTGTTCTCGAGTGCCGCAATGTTACTCTTAAGCCAGTGTTACCAAGCCTGGATGGTGTATTTGTCGTTAAGATGTACACAGACATTACGCATCAGGAAAAGTGTGGATAAATCTGCATTTATAAGTACGTTCCGCAAGGGACAAATAAGCTGGTTAATTATTTTGAAGCGGTTTCAGATCATCTAGTACAACCGCCGTAGTCATTTACAAGCACACTAAGGGTGCTTTCACATCGTGCATTTCGGGCGTTTTGAATATCCTTCGTATCATGTTCCTCCAAGGGCTCAGTGGAGACCGGCAGTATGCAACAACGTAAGGGTCGGGATGTTTATATTTTATTCGAGCGGGCATCATTCATGCAAATTTCTCACCACTAATCTCATGAGCAACATCGGTGAATTTGTTCGAGACATTTTTCGCTATCAAACTCCTTACTACCAGTAACTAAGCGTACCACCACTTTGTTGGTGAAACTTTTGCAAGAAAACTCCCAGCTTTAGAGAACCGATCAGAGCTATGGTTATGTAGATTTGTAGCAACTGATGTGTATTTTCGAGAATAAATTTTATCCTGTAAAAATCACAAAGGATGTGAATGTTACGATTGCCGTCACCGGTTAAAACATGTTATTCGTCAGCTCCAATAACGCTAGCCGATGTTAATCTGGACAGAACATAATGATGTCGGTGTATGCCATTCCCGATGACAAGTTATGTTAGTAAACAAATAGAGCGGAGGCAAACATATTAACGAAAACGGATAGAATTCTGTTCGACAAGTGTCGCAAAGCAGTCTGCGCGCGTGCAAGCACTTGAACTCAATTACTCACGGTTCGTACGTGTTGCCAAACTTTGTAGATTGCTTGTGTTTTGCTATTGAAAGTGGAAACGCCCGTTTGTTTTGTCACACACGCAAACGCGTTTGATTGAACTCTGGGTAACTTTGGTCCGCATGCTCGATCCAGATGCTGTCTACATGGAGATGTTCTGTTTTATGAGTGGTTGCTTGTGTAGTAACGTTGCGGCTCACGAGCGTTTGTGTGCGCCCGACGCGCCTGATATGAAATGCCAAAACTGCGTTTTGCTCTTATTATTTGGTTGTCGATATCAGTAAGAAGTAGATTATAACATTTATACTAATGAAGAGGTGGGAACAATGTAACACAGCTGAAGTCACCTAGAAGCCAGTGGAAATATCATAGTGAAGGATGACAGAATGATCACATTGAGCTCACATCAATACGTCTGGACGTTTGTAAAATCGTGCAGTCATCAGTGCGAAGACGGTGTCTCTGAGCTCATTAAAAGCTTATTTGTGATGCAACCATGAACAGGTTTTCTCTCATTAGTTCCAAGAAACTTTGCACTTTTGTTTTGTGCGGCGGCATCAAGCAAGTTGCAAACAATGAGACACCGATTATGATGCGCTGGGTTTGAACGAAACCATTGTTCATCTTGCTGCGGCCGAATTGGCAAGGTGTGATGTCGTGGCTAACTTTGGAAATAGCACATTTTCGGTGGTCCAGAATTAGTATTGACATCTCATTACCTAGTTTTGATATTTGCTTTGGCTATACATCTTAAAACAACTGCGGTGATTCGAGTACAGTAAGGTTTGAAATGGTGCACAAATCATCCGATTATTTATGTTTGCCTACTGGTCCAATGGGGCGATTACTTGAGTGCTCATGCACCAAAGATGGCATATGCATCATCCGTGAGCAACTCAGCTCACATTGCTTCGTGAAAGCTGGTGTTTGTGCGTAGTGGAAGTTGAACATTATATTACCTCAATTAATGGAAACCTAAATGTTTTCAGTAAAGCATTCCAGAAGCAGTTCACAACGTTTGCAGACATGTGCCTTGGAGCATAAGTGAAAATCTTTTTGAAGCTATTATTACGGGTTCTCTGCAATAAAACATATGGCAAATTTCTGAGCCGCTCTCGCCGCCCCTCCCAGCCAAGTGATCAACATCCGAGCATTTCAGTGTTGCTTCAGTAGTGACGTCGTAGAATGCTCCGTAACCACAAATGATAGAAAACACTGACAAAACTGCCTACATTCCATTTACCTTCGTATGCCTAACTGCAAAACATAATTCAATCCCACAGATCACATCTAGATGTTTATATGATGAACTACTAGGTTTAGCTAGGATATAACGGATGAAATTATTTGGAATAAAAGGAATTCTCAAGCATTTGACAAGTATATGGACAGTGATTATTTTCCTAAAATGTCACAGGATAGGCTTGACAATCCGTGGATATCAACTTGTTTCTGTTCAACCTTAATGTCAGGAGTAATACAACAGCAAATGGTTTTTGTTTTTGTAAAAATCACAACAGTGTTCCTTGAAATAACACACGCAACAATCATAAGTGTGGAACATCACCCATTGTAGTGTGTGCCTATTTTGCTCCATATACCGGACTTTAAAAATGACATTCATAAGAAAATGTTCACTTATAATTTACGCCGTCCTTTTGTAGACAGATAGAGATTTCTCTTATTGACCGTCGTTCTTGCGCTTGGAATCTTTCACCTTAATCTTTATCTTTTAAGGTACTAGCTTATCAGCTTGTGCAGTGCAACAGTTGCTATTAATCGGGTGCATAAAGCTTACCTTGATTAGAATTAAAGGAAGCCAGGCAATGATTTATATATTGCTTTCATTCCCTATCGTAGCTCAACCATAGTTGACACTTGGATCTATCGCCGTCAGTGCGCTTGGGTACCTTAGTCAAAAGCCCTAAATCACGGTCCATGAATCGCGTAGGCATTTGTCAGTGAAAATGTGATCCCGTCAGCTGTAGGATTTGGTCAGCATCTACTAATTGTTCTCATATTCTTTTCGATCTCCGCCAGTGTGTGGAAGTATATCCTTGCAAATATTACTACGTTAAAATGTTCTTGCAGGCATTAATTGCTCTGCTGCATTTCTGATATTGCAGTTTGTGGCACCAAGTATTTGTAATTGATCAATGCCTTTCCATCCTCTGATAATTACATACGTGAGTTAGGCAGACGGGATCCTATCCGTTTGTATTTTTTGCTCAAATTAACTTATTATGGCCAAGGTAACGAATTGCATAACGTACCTTTTAATCATTCACGATGCACGCTTCCATGTTACTCTTGCGCAAGGTCAGAATTTGCTCTGTGCTAGAGTATTGCTGGCTTTTTTACACGCAGCTGGAGACGGATTCTTTGTGTCAAGATAAGGTGCAGCGCTGATTTACGAAGACTGTCATCAAGCTGCCATCAAATTTGAACCATGCAGTGCTTTGCTACTTGTTAATCTGAAAACAATATGGCTAAGGCGGATAAACCTTGACCTATCATTCTTATTTGATCTAGTCCATAAACTTCTCCTTGCACCATACTTTACTAGCCACCATAAACATGAAGATATATATGAAATTATAAATGCCAGGTATATGCTGCTAGTGCTTAACTTGAGAAGCAATATCCGCAGAAGTTACCTGAACATCTACACTGAAATTCAGAAATGCCTGCTAGCTGAAACAAAATCTTGTGAATCGTGACATTCGTTCAAGTAGGCAGTTACAACTGCCAAGAGAAGTACTATTCGTGGAGGGGGAAGTGACATATGGGCACAGAGTACAAATATGCAGAAATTGCTCTACGTATGGTGTGTTTGTTTGGCCATTAATCCAGAAGAAATGTTTTAAAAAGGAAGCGGAAACTTTGATATAATCTAAAGTACTTACACCAGTGTGAACCCTCGCTAGTATCAGTGAATACGGAGATTATGCCACATATTTATATCACTTCCCTTCACGTTCTACTTACTCAGCAATGCGTACTTGCAACGTTCTGAATAGTGTGAACCGGAGGGCAAAAATCAACTTATTCTATCTAACTTTATCTACATTTTTTATTCGTTCGATTTTTATTCGATCCATCTTCCGAAGTAAAACGCATGCCGAAATATCCGGCAGGGAAGAGAAGATAACCGATTTTGCTTGTTAACTCTCCATCGCGTTATATATTTTCATTGTTCCCTGTTCTCATACATTTAGCACACATTTAAAGTCAAACGCCTGATCGGTTGGATAATGCCAACCACGTCTGCGTTACACGCAGGTAGGCAAATTGCACCTGGTTATGCGCAGCTGTTAATATGAAGACAAATACCTCCGTCTTGCACTACTCGTTTTTAGAAGTCCATTATATATAGAATAATGAAATTTATCTAAAAATAGTTATTATTTCATTTAAGTTTAAAATTGATTCTTAATGTTCATGTCACTACACGTCTGCTCATCATCTTTCACCGCAAAGAAAAGGAAACCTTGTTCCGTAGGTTAAAGCAGCTCTCTGTCTGAACATAGGGAGTTATTCTATATCAAACCAGAGCTTACAACTAGAAAGCCATTACGGATAAAAGCATTTAAACTATGGTGTGGATATCATGTGAGACAAACATGCCGAAAAGAGCATGTTTGCTGAAACTAAAAATGGATATTATACGTATTACTATTATTGGCTCGCTGATGCAATTACGGCGTTTCAACTTTTACGTCCGTGACCGGCCAAGGTTTAAGAATGAGTGGTTGCAAAGAACTGCATTTTTACGCCATATTGCAACAGCTTTAGCAAACCGAGGGGAGGAGGGAACAGCATGACATAACATGATGTTGAACACTGAGTCATGACCATAAAATGGAAATTGTTTGACCATCGAGTAATACAGCGGTCTAAGCAAGCCCGGAATTGAGATAGGGTAGGGTGTGTGGGCAATTGCATTCCCTACTCATCTCGGCACATATTCATTTACTCAGAATTCAGGGGCTTGTTGGTTGTGCCTATGTAATTGGCTCCGCTTCTACATAGGAATTAAAATCCACAGTGTGACTTGATTCCCCAAACTGGTCTAGTCACACCCAATCGTTTTCACAATTATGCATACTAGCCATGGTTAATAATAATGAGGAGGCAAGGAGAAATATATGCACCTTAAACTTTCGTGTTATCACTTAAATTTTCAATGCCCTAAAATTTATTAAGTGCATTGAGTTAACTAAGGTAACAAGAAAACCAGCATTGAGCATTTGTATAGTATCCAACCACGGCCAAAACATAGGACAGTCTTAGCCACGCAAACGACCATGTATACATGAATCAGCTACCAGATAACCGCTTGCAGTTTCGGCAAATTTACCGGTAATACTAGTTTCCAAGCACCCCTAAATATATTCAATTCATGCTGCGTATCACTACAAGTTGTTTCTGGATGTACTCTCTCAGACATTTCCTCCACACACCGTAACTTCTTGTAACAGATCTGTATAGTGTTACGACAATGCGACAATGGAAGCAACACCACTTTTATGATAATCGTCGCATTGGATTATACTAAACACTGTATTAAAGTTAGCTTTACATGGATACCTCACGCGCCGGCCGTTAAGATCGTTTATGTTGACCAAATCAATTTGCTCATCGACAGATTAAACTTCCAGGGAAGTGGCAATAAAGAGTCGATCAAACAGATTTTTACACACAGCTTTCTATATTAACATCACCAGTGCTTTCTCGATGTTTTTGAACCGCTCATACATAGTTTTCGACTTTCGATCGATTGTGTTATAGAGACATATTACTGCGAAGTGAGTAAATCATGAATCTCCTGGATCAAACATAAACAAAGCAAAAAGTAAAATAGGGTATTGTACAAATGGAAATCAAAATGCAGAAAAGAAATACGTCAACAATAATGCTGGGTACGAAAAAAGGGAGCCTTTTCTAGGTATGCGATAACAGTATAAATCGCTGTACGGATTTATTTAAAAAACCAGGGTAACCGCGAGGAATTACACAGGCACTTCTATGAGTTCAGATAACCTCAAGCAATAACACGTTTGTTATATCGTGCATAGGGGGTGAGGTGCGTTGCGTTCCCGGATAATTTCAAGGCAGAACTTATCACTTATATGTTGTATGCGAATGCGTGAATGAACGGACGACAGGCAAGTGTGACACATGGGGCAAGTTACGTGGATGGATGTATAAATATTTAATTGGGTTTATTTCCCATTGGGCGGGATACGTTCGTGAACAGTGGTCACCAAATAGATGTAAGAGCTAAGTTTGAATAAAAACTGTGCACGGCAGAGAATCTGAAAACAAACAGGGTTTGGCAAGCAGATACTGGTCGTAGCTTAGCAGGCGGTGCAGATGTCAGTTATGGCCATCCAGTGCATTACTGCCAAATCCAAATATTTTCTTTCCTGGTAATTATATCGCAGAACAGTGCATTGGTTAACTGTTCAAATGTGTATACTAACCCAAGCAAATTCGCGCTTGATGTTAGTATGTGCAAATATGACTATTTCCGTGTATTCCCATCAAACCGATTTACACCACTTTTACTACGGTTTCGTCTTTTAAATGAACAGTGAGCTAAGACAGAGCAAAGTGCATTTGTAGACAGCTAGCCACGAAATATACTAATCAATGAAGTTCAGTGTCTTAAAATGAGGCGGGTTGTTCACAGCAAATGCCTAAACATAGCACGCACTACTCCCGCCATTGCTATTTCATGACCAAAGTGGAAAACCCTAAACGTTCAACCGTCTTGGGCCAACTTGATGGATGCGGACAACCATATGTTCCGTTAAGCAACCCTAGACTCCGTAGATCCTCTGCCGTCACTCACACTGACACCTCACATGCGGGTGTATCACATTGGTACTGTCGGCTACCAAATTGGTGCGCAGAGATAGCAAATCAATTCTCGTGTGTGCGATACACATATCCTCCAACTAGAAATGTTCACAGTCTAAAACAAGCACTGTGGCGTGTATATAAATTAAATGCTCACCACAACCCCAATGAAATATCGCCTAAGCGCCATTATGTTCCAGCCAAAATGCTTACTACTGATTGGTGAGCTTTGTGACGCGTTCCGAGCCTGTAATTTATCCTCCGATGCCAAGTATACAATTATGACATTCTATTACGAAACTGTATGGGCCATTAATATCTTATAATCTACTTCGATATGCACTAGACCGCTAGTATTAGTCAGAATATTCTAAGCTTTTCTTTACTTTGACCGAACCCACGAAAACAACGTAATTTGGGTAATCTCTATTGGGAAGATGTATGTATGGGCTGTTGAGTCGCACGCATGTCATATGTAGTCAAATATAAAACAGCTGATTCATCCGATGCGCAAATGGCAATAAATGTCTCGCGTGCACTTTATGCGGAGAAATAGTTGATGCCCCAGTCAAGCTTAACTAAGCCACTTGAGACTACTTGTTTCTTTAGCAAGCACTAAATTCCTGCTAGAAAGAGCTACCCCGTGCATTGAGTATTTGTGTCTGACAGCCCTAGTAAATGACGTTTACATGCGTAACAAGTGTATTCTTAAATGCTTGCCACCGAAGCAATCCCTAAGCTGGTCGAAATTCATGCACGTTCGAGTGCATAATATACAAACTACACCAAGTTACCAAATCCGCTACCATGGTCCAAGCAGCATACTTGGGCATTCTGACTTAATATACCTCAGTAAAACCTTGTGTGTCTACTGATTTAATGACGTGCTCCTCATGTACACTACCACGTTCGCTCAACAGCAATTGCGTTTGCGCCATGCCAACAAATGCGTCAACATGGTGAGTTCATATTTGTGGTGTTTGTCATTAACTGATGGCTATACAATCGGTGTTTACTAAATGTTACTTTCTCCACCACGTCAGTTGTGTCGAAATTAGTGTTGCTTTTAAATTTCATGTTTAAAGTAATCTGCGATTTAAAGAAATCGCAGAACAACCGGCACACACGCTGCTGGCCAGAATAACCATGTCATCTCTGCAAGAAAACCTTGCAAAATAGTTTGTTTTACAATCTGTACTTCATGTTCGCTTGTCCTTACAGTCATTATGCTAACAGGAGTACTCCTAAAGGATGGTAGTCCGTTATCATTGCTACCTAAAGAGGAAGTGGAAGATCATCCGTCATTAAGAAAGTTTGAAGATGTCTGCATCATGGTAAACAATATTGCATTGAATTTTTGATTACAGGCGCATAGTATTCACATCAACGTAAAAAGACTCCACGAATATTATGCGCTTTCCGAATCGTTAATGCCAATCTCTCAGTTCAACCTATACACTGACCTAATGTCTGAACGCCTGGGCTATACATGACATAATGTGTTCTGGCTGATCACTTTAAACCTACTACCCACTGACACGCATTATTTCCCATGCTGTTACAGTTCCGGGACTCAATTTCTTCCCAGATATGCGTGCCATACGATACGGTCGGATGTGGATTTTCTTCATTGATTGTCCCTCCTAAGCAAACTCCCGTCATTGTCAACATAGTGAATAAAGGAACTGCTAGTTTGCACAAGTTTGTAAGGGAATTGTTCTTGGAACTTGAAAGACGGAGGAATTATTCGACAATTATGAACTTAAAACTGCAGCCACACTACGGTAAATTGGTCCCAAACTTTGAAATGTTATTTGAAACTCCTGCATTTTGTGCCCAGATAGTTATCTTAGTAAAACAATTATGTTGGAATATATGACGATCAAATTCATCAATATGCTAGATGTTTTGCGGCAATCTGTCACGTAATTTGAGTAGATTAAATTCAGAACATTTTATAATGTACATAGGCCGTATAAGAACTTGTATTTCCACATACCTTTTGGATTGATATTGTTTAGACGAGGCAGCTGATATCGCTATTATTTTACAGCGACTGTCATCGGTAATGGATATGCAAGTAAGTTTCATACCAATGAATGCCATTAGTCCCCATTTAACCTCGCTTCTGGACTTAGTGGGTATTACCTCAGTTGCAGCCAGACAGGCGTGTGTCCGTGGGAATTGACGCAACAATCCAAACTGACATCCCTCCCATTGTTCATCAGAGTGCGCCTTTCAGAACAGCTGTCTTCTCTTGCGAGTGTATGTCACGTAGTCTCTTGGAACACAAGTGTGAATTTCCTATTGGTGCTAATGCATAATGCCCAAAGTACCGGCGGTTTTCACATGTTCAAAGCGGGGCACAACACGGTAAAATGTTACTGAATGAAACACACAAGTAAACACACGCACCTAGAGCATGACCGCTACAAACATGGGAATTAGTTACACCATAATGGTATAATCCACCATTTTACGTAAAATTTAGCATGCGTGCACCTTTCGAATTTCCGATACCGTCTATCTATTTCAGCCATCCGAATTTCCGTGGGATTCTTCGGAGATAATTTGACGGGTGAATGGCGCGGGGTATATGGCAGTGCAACTGAGGTGATGCATATTGCAGAGACGACCTGTTCGAAAGTAAGCAACGGTTTGGAGTGCATTTGTAAGCTCTTTGCGCTATGGTACTCAGCTAGGTGACTCACTATTATTGGAAGACGGCGGTGCCCAAATAGAATTCTCAGGGAATTGAAACTGCTCACAAGATAACATACCGTTATTTCCTAAATCAGAATAGACGCCCCATAATACACACTCGATGCGCAAAGTAGACCACCTGGCAATTTATTCTCTAGTTTTCTGTATTTTATTGCTTGGGCGTAATCGATACAGCTTAGCTTACTATACGTGGCAAGCGTTGACTGAATTTGAACATTGGCCCAACCAACAAACTTAAATTTGTAGAAAACACACATGTTACTCTTTGACACGTTATAGACCGTGCTGAGTGTATGCGCACCTGCACAGATAAGTTATAAGCTGTGGTGTTAATTATAAAATTATCTGCAAAATAATGTAACCTGATAAAAGCATTGTTGCGGTGGAATTCATTGGAAGAACTAGACTAGTACAGCTTTGTACAGCTTTGATTTTAACACATTTGCAATGTCGCATGCTCTTGGTAACCCACGAGTATATTTGTCTGCGTGCAAGTTCGAGTCATATAAAATGACTAATAATGTGTGAAATGAATGGTATTTCACTCAAAATTTCTAGCATATAATCTAGTTTTCTCAAATATAATCAATTCTCTTGTAATGAATTCATCGCACAAATGAAAGTAGTAAACTTACTTCACTGACTCTCATGAATCTAAAAGTATGAGAAATTGGCTAATACGGAGAAAATATCGAGCTACACGAACTTTACTTGTGTCCTAACCGGTCCACGCTGGGGATATTTGAAAGGGGTCTTTTTCTTGCACTTCGAGTCGAAGGAAGCGGATGCCATCTTGTTAACGAAAGAGGCATTGAAGAAGCGAACCCTAACGGGAGTTGGTCACGAAATCACTGCCTTGGTACTTAAAGATCTAACTGCTACCTGTTAATGTTAATAATAAAGATATTTATTGGAAATCAAAGTTCTTGTATAGTTGTCCGGTTAACATATATTGTAAATTGTGAAAGCTATCATCAGATCCTGTCGTTACGAACCATATTATTTACCTCACGTTTTTGGTTATTTGCTTATCGTGCAAAGCCAAAGTATTATCAAAGGGCAAACACATTTGTTCACAGCAAATATATATATATATATATATATATATATATATATATATAAGTGTGTGTGGCAAGCCAAACCCTTCTATGTAAGTCACACGTTTACGTCAATAATCAATGACGCTTCTCAGTCGATGAGGTTCACCTTTGGTTCAGTTAAACAAGGGTTGAGTAACTTGCGCGAATCTCGGCGAATCTAATTCAGTAAAAGAATATGTTACACCAGTTTCCTAGTGGCTATCTGGCTCGCCCCGTTGGTCCATCCATTCAGCCGATATGATAATCTCTTGTCTTAGTCTCCATATTGATTTGTACCATGTACACAATGCCACTCCGCGTCATTTTTTCTGCATCTGCAGCCGCCTACTTCAAGCCACACGCCATTGGGCGCTCCACTCCCCATTACATTGTTGTTCACGGATTCGTCTCAAACGCACTCGATTTCTTCTCAGCGATTTCCCTTTAACAGTTAAAGCAGATAAACTTGTACCGAGCTTGTCCATCAACACACCTTCCACCGCTCAAGACCACTGGGTAATAGTTAAACCAACACTTCCACACACTAAATTCGTTAAGGCAGCACTCGTGCCCCACGGTAGTAGTGCCGTTTCTGGGTGCTCATTTTTCTTCCCGAACTGTTTTGTTTCCTATCATACTGCGGCGAAACTAAGCGCACAAGTGTAACCGATGCCAGCATCAGCTTTCTGGTCCTCAGACTGTGTGGATTAGTACTAGGTGCAAATAGACACCGCCTTAAAAGTTTTGTGATTTTCCAAAAGAATGATGTACGGGTATTCGGGAGTGGCTATAATCTTTGATAACTTTCGCTTGGCCGGCTTAACTATTGTCTCTGAGTTTCCATTCTGTTGACTGTGTTATGGGTTGGTTTACGGGTGCATGCAATCTCCCTTTGTTTCACAGACATGGAAAGCTTCTTTGATAAATCGGGAACCATGGTCGTAGACCGTAGACCAGCTATTCCGGTAGTACTTGCCTCGCAATTGGATATCTGATCTCAAGTAATCACTATAGTAATCCACAGTAATTAAGTCATCACTCACGTTGTCACAGAATAAATGAACCTCATGTTTGGTTATGATCGATCAGGAATTCATGTACTATCATTGGTTCCCTCGTTTTCCGGATTTCATGTGAACGGCCCGCCTCGATTTGACTTTGGATTGCTGGCGGAAGTGCACTTTTATTGCTTGATTAGTGGTATAAGTTGAAACCAGGTTACCGCGATTGGCGAATCTCAGCATTTCTTTTCTGAATAATGACGGGATCCGAATACGGCTTCCCGTTAAATGCAGACCATCATAATTAGTGAGTTAATCCTGAAAATTTAAGTAGTTTGCTAGTTTCTACAGCAGCCGTTCCTTTGTCTTTCGCAGCGCAGTTAGGACAACATCTGGCAAAGCTGTATATGCTTAACCTTCAGCCACGTGGCATTATATTGCTTTTAGTCAAATTCCTTCAACGCAGCATGCTGTACTAGGTCTATGCTTTGATCTCTTCCGAGTAATGCTCTGCCATTGTCAGATGAGCTTTTGACAACGTATCCGCGATGAGCATGTATGCACTAGTCAAGTAAACAATATCTACGCCCTACATTTGAAGCCAAATAAGTGTGCGTTGCATACGATGAGGAATGGTGTGTGGCGGTTTACTGAATATCGACACAAGCGATTTATTTTGACTCTATACGATTGCCTTTCTTCCTAAATTAAAAGAGTTGCTCCTATCCATGGAATAGACCAGCTTGAGGATCTCATTCCCAACCTGCGCATAGCGCCGATTAGTCACGGTGGATGTTCAACCGCTTAAATCCAAATGTTACCATTCTGTAAGATAGTAGCACCTACTTGGTCCTGGCAAATGTTCCACTGTGACTCCAAAGGCTGCACTGGATCGTTAGATCTGAGTACAGGCGGGTTGCTGACTAAGTGCTTTTCAGTTCCAAATGCGGGTTATGGATTCTTTTCCAAACTGCAACTTACTACTTTGTGAATTAGATTCCTGATCGGTGTCATGATACCAGTTATACTTGGGATAAAATGGTTCAAATAATTCATTGGAGTTACCTACACCTTATCGACTATAAGTGTCAGGAAACAGTTCAGAAATGTAAAGCAGATTCCTTGTAGGTAGATGGAGAGTTTGGAGCTTGGTGGAGGGTGCGCCTGAAGTACACATTTTTGATAGCTGGATGGCGTAGTTACAGCTGTCGATGGAGATCGAAGCTTATGATGATTGAATGGATGACGAAAGCATGCGCAGAAGATGGTTGCTTTAACGATATAAAAAAGAAAATGTAAAGGCAAAATGAAGAAGCAAAGCAGGTGGCCTTCTAAGGCGGCACTCACGGCCGTTTTTGTAAACGCGACGCATCATTTAACGCAGCGGCGCAGGTAAGCAACGGTCCTCACCGGGTTTACTGATGTAGGAAGTTGCGAGCGAATGAACCTTGAACGTGAACTTAGTGCATACCTCTATCCTGATGAGTGAATAGTCGCGGATAAAAACTAGCAAAGTTGCAATTTATTAGTGTGTAATTCACATTATTCCGTAGCTTTGAGGTGCGTACAAAACGGTACGAAGATCCTTGCAGTTTAGTGCCTTGGACAAGTTCAGACAAACGCCGTCCAAGTGCTGCAATGTGATGTAGCATAAACGGTGTTGCTTTTCCAGTATACAAGAGGACAACTCGACTTCAAATTGTAAGCCACAACGAACAGTTCAAATGCGCTTAGCTATGATGCAAATTAAAAGTCCACATTCATTATGGGGACGGCCTAGTTAAATGCTGGTTCTCAACTATACATTGAAAGCATTCACGAGACCGTCTGAGTTGCTGCTGCATTGTTCACGGATGAGTCGCTGACTACCTCGCTCCTACACACAACTCCTTGGAAGGTAATACAAGTTATGTAAAAATAGGCATTATAGACCCACATTGGCGCGTTTTCAGCACTTCAGCAAGCACTGCGGATTAAAATACAACAAAGCATCAAAGCGAAACCACAGGCTGACAACGCTAAACCGAAAATCGTGCAACTTCATTCAAGCATGCGACCACGCAAGTGGTGTGTTACCGACGATTCTGTCATGGATTTGAGCGAATCGTAGAATGCACACACAGGTCCACACAAAAGTCAAAGCCAGGAGTGAGCTACGGTGCCGTTGTACAAAGGACTACAGCATGAATTTTATATGGCCCACAACAATGCCAAGACTAAAACAAAGGTACCAACAATCTATTTTTAGATTGCCAAAGTTCAGCGAACAGTGATATTGAATGGCCCTTCAAGCAAAACGCGACCATCAAACCGACAGACTGATAGACTTATTTTCAAATATAGACAAAAGGATAGAAAACCATTCCGCAGTAAACTTGCAATATCTGATAGTGTAGCAAGAACGACGGGGCAATAAAGCACGATCTGTATTGCACGTCACGATCTGTCCCACACGCGCTCACGCCCACACACATATAGTCACATTTCTACACCACAACGCACCAGAAATGCGTTGCGGTCGACGGGCACCTTCGCCCGCCAATTGGCGACAATTCGGCAACTCAGCTTCGCCTATTTTGCTTCGTATCTCCGCTCCTGTACGTCGCTTTCCGACCAGCCTGGATTTGTTCGAAGGCTCTCGACTTGCTTGATCTCCCAGGCGTCACTCGGCTTGGAGTCATTCCTTGGGGCATAACAATCGGCGTCTTTGTCTGAATTCTTGACCTCTCCTCCAATATCGTTTGAGATCTTCCGGGAGCAGACTTTCTTCCCGTCGTCGCCCGCGGTCCCTTTTCCACTCGTCCGGTAGGGCCTGCGTTATGCTGACTGATTCCGGTGCCTCTGTCGGATACTCTTTCTTGCTCTTGTCGTTTTCTGCTGTTCCGTGTTGTCGAAGTCCTCCGCGCATCTACACCCGCCCCTCCTCGAAGTTGTTGCTCTCTCGTGTGCCATGGTCTCACCAGGTCTGTATTCATCCAGCGCTTCATCATTCCATTGTCAACTTTGACATTCACTCCTTTTCGGTCAACTACAGTGTAGGGACCTTGCCAGCGTTCTTTGAACTTGCTTGCCCCGGGCCCTCTGTGTATTGGATGATCATGCTTGCGCACCTTGACTTGATCTCCGGTGTTGAATGGTCTCCACTTGTGAGTCGCATATCGGGCGTCGTAGTTTAGCTTGTTCCGTTGTTGCCGTGATCTCGTTCCTCTTCTGGCCATATCCTGCAATCTTTTGTGATGTGGTGCTGGATGTTGCTGTTCACACACCTCCGATATACATGTATCGAGTGCAATTCGGGGCTCTCTACCAAACTGTAGCTCAAATGGCGAAACCTTGGTGGTTGACTGCATGCTGGCACGATACGACAGCAGAACCTCAGGTAAGGCATCCTCCCACGCCAACTTTGTGCACGTTATCCATTCCTTCATGGTTCGGTTGAATCGCTCCGTCATTCCATTGGTTTGAGGATGGTAGGGTGATGTACGCCGTCTCTCGATGCCCCACTTGTTTAATAACGTTTGAAATGCCTTCGATTCAAAGCATGGACCCTGATCCGTAATAACATATTGTGGTATCCCATACCTCGCTGGCACGTTGAATTCGAATGCACGCGCCACGGTCTCGCCTGTCTGGTCTTTCATTGGTACGGCTTCCACCCATCGCGTAAAGTGATCGATCATAACCAGAACGTAGCTATTTCCCCATCGACTCACCGGTAACGGTCCAAAGACGTCCAATCCCCAGCACTGTAGTGGTTCGTTGACTTCAACTGATTTCATTGGTGGTCTCGGCGCATCCATCTCGTGACATTTTTGGCAGTTTGGGCATCTCCGGATATACGCCGCTACATCCTTTCTCATGGTTGGCCAAAATACTCTTCTCCGTAGCAAATCATAAACTCGTTCGAAGCCCATATGAGCGTTATCATGGGTCATTTGGATCACACGTTCTCGGGAAGTTTGTGGAATATAAGGTACTTTCTTCCCGTTTACTGACACAAGCAAATTGCCATTCACGACATGCAGTTGGTCCCAGATCTTGAGGAGATCATTCATTTCTCCCGATTGTGTGTCTGGCTTGGTGCCTGCTTGCAAATGCTCGCAAAGTAATCGCACCAATTCCTCTGTTTTCTGATTCTCCAGTAGACTCCTATCCTCCGCCGTGACCGCACACACCGGTATGGCCATTTCTGGCATGAGGGCATCCAAAGTTGGCCGCGACAGCATGTCCGGTAGTATGTTCTTCGTTCCATCTACGTGTTCGATTGTAAACGTAAATTCCTGGAGTCTGTATGCCCATCGTGCGAGGCGCCCCCGCGGGTCTTTCGAGGTCATCAACCACGACAGCGGCTTGTGGTCCGTGATGACGCGGAATTCACTAGCTAGGAGATACGTTCTCCATTTCTCCAGAGCCCATACGATAGCGAGGCATTCTTTCTCTGTCGTCGAATACTTCTGCTCTGCAGCCGTCAGCACTCTACTGGCATACTCTATCACCCCGGCTGGTTGAGACAGTACTGCTCCAATTGCCACATTGCTTGCGTCGACCGACACCGTGAACTTTTCGCCAGGACTGGGTATTCGTAAACACGCTGGTCCCTCTGTGACGCATGTCTTTACGTGGCTGAAAGCTTGATCGGCTTCCGGTGTCCAAACGAATGGTTCGTCTTTGTGGAGAAGCTTTAACAAAGGACTGATCTTCTCCGCGAAGTGAGGCACGAATCTCGAATCATACGCCACTATTCCCAGGAATGATCGGAGTTGACGCTTGGATTTTGGCACTGCAAAATTCTTGATCGTCTCCCGTTTCTCCGGAAGTGGTTTTACCTGGCCATCTCCCACAATGTGACCCAAACACACAATAGACTTCTGGGCTATTTGTGACTTCTTTCGACTCAGTTTCAAGCCCGCCTCGTCCAATCGTTGCAATACAGCCGCGAGTCTAGTAGCATGCTCCTGTTCTGTTTCGGAGTAGATAATGATGTCATCTCCATAAACAACCACCCCTTGAAGATTTTCCAGGATCATGAGTAACAGTCGCCTGAATGTTGCAGGAGCATTGCACAGTCCGAATGGCATCCTCAAAAATTCGTATTGCTGGCCGTTCACACTGAAAGCCGTTTTATGCCGGTCTTCTTTTGCAATTGGAAGCTGCCAATATCCAGAACGGAGATCGATAAGAGAAATGTGCTTTGCGCTATGAAGACTGGCGAAAATTTCGTCCATTTGAGGCATCGGAAACGCGTCCTTCACGGTCACTCTGTTTAATTCTCTGAAGTCAATGCAGAATCTAAAGGTCCCGTCCGCCTTTTTCGTCAGCAAAACCGGTGATGAGTACGGGCTAGTCGTTCGTCTAATGATTCCTTTAGCCTCCATCTCTGCCACCTGCTTCTGTACCTCCGGCATGGTTTTCTGCGGTATTCTTCTAAACACTGGTTTGCACCGCTCGCCCGGGATTAGCCGTATTCTATGTTCTATCCAGTCGCAGAACCCATAGTCATCATTCGCATCCGTGAACAAATGCGCGTATTTCAGCAGCGTCTCGCGTATTGCGTGATTTGAACAATCCGGTATGACTGCTACGGACCCCACGCGGTTGGATTTTCCTGTGTTCATCACGATTCTCTCCTTATCGACTATCACCACGTCATTACGCAAATCGATTCTGGCGCCCAGCCTCCTGAGAATATCATTGCCGATTATCGTTTCCGTCGCACCCTCCACAACGAACATTGAATGACGGATTTGTGTCTTCCCTATTCCTAATCGTAAACGTTGTACCCCCGTTACTTTCAAACGATATCCTCCGACCGTCTGCATTACAACAGATGACTGAGTTAACGGGACCCCATCGACTCTTTTCGTAATGGATACCCCCGCTCCCGTGTCTACTATGGCCTGTATTAACACGCCCTCGATGGTTATTTCTAGAATCGGTACTTGCCATCTGCTCGGTATGGATAAAGAGAAGCAACGATAAAAATTATTGTTTGTACAATATCTGGCAAAATGGCCCATGCGATTGCATCGAAAACAGCGGCCGCTACTCCGATTGCCGAAGCAATTCCGTTGTGCCGTATTTCTTTGGTTGTCCCTCGCCAACAACTGTTCGACCATGCACGATAATTGGTGTACTTTGCGCTCCAGCTCGGATGGTTGCACTCTTCGTACGGTCACCGACCCCAAGAAACTTTGTGCAATGGTCACCAGTTCTTCTGCTTTTTCGACCCCAACCATGGACGCCAGCTTTACCTTCTCCTGGAGTTCGCTTGGCAGACTTTGTATAAACTGACCTCGCAACAATCGTTCTCTTGCCGCGGCGTCCAGCTCAGGGAGCCCAATTGCCACGTGTCTGCTCAGCCTGTGGAAAAACACCATCAGATCTTCCGGCTCTTCCCACTTTGCAGAGTGAAACTGCTGCAGCGCATGTTGGCGGTCGATTTCTTTTCCAAACTCCAGACAAAGTGCTGCCTTCATCTCAGCAAACGAACCACCGGCCTTGACTTTCCGAGTCAACAAATATGTCGCCTTCGCTCGTCCGGTTAACAGCGTACCCAAAGCTGTCAGTAGGTTCCCGTCTCCCTTCACTCCATTGCAAGCGGCAATCGCTTCGAATTCCTCCAACCAGGACTCCACATCACCCTCCGCGAACTGCGTTGGCCAGCTCAATTTCATCCTGATTGGTCACGGCACCAATGTAGCAAGAACGACGGGGCAATAAAGCACGATCTGTATTGCACGTCACGATCTGTCCCACACGCGCTCACGCCCACACACATATAGTCACATTTCTACACCACAACGCACCAGAAATGCGTTGCGGTCGACGGGCACCTTCGCCCGCCAATTGGCGACAATTCGGCAACTCAGCTTCGCCTATTTTGCTTCGTATCTCCGCTCCTGTACGTCGCTTTCCGACCAGCCTGGATTTGTTCGAAGGCTCTCGACTTGCTTGATCTCCCAGGCGTCACTCGGCTTGGAGTCATTCCTTGGGGCATAACAATCGGCGTCTTTGTCTGAATTCTTGACCTCTCCTCCAATATCGTTTGAGATCTTCCGGGAGCAGACTTTCTTCCCGTCGTCGCCCGCGGTCCCTTTTCCACTCGTCCGGTAGGGCCTGCGTTATGCTGACTGATTCCGGTGCCTCTGTCGGATACTCTTTCTTGCTCTTGTCGTTTTCTGCTGTTCCGTGTTGTCGAAGTCCTCCGCGCATCCAAAATAGCTGTGGTTCACAGTGTGCTACTCATGAAGTCGTGAGTGTCAACCCTCCATTGAAAGCTGTGCAAATGTCAGCGACAAGTACGACGAGCAAAAAGGGGTTTGCATGCGTGCGGTATAGTTATTTCAAAAATGGTTATGCAGAAGTTTAAAGCAAGCGGGGAAAGAAGCAGATACATGGTTAACCAGCCAAAACTTTAGTAACACCGTGTTTCTTTTGATTTCACCGGATAGGATAATATTACAGCTACAAGTTTGACCTTGTCGAACGAGTAGATCTAGCGATGTGACGCCGAAAGCAAGTATCACAGGCAAGACGAAAAATGTCGTTCCAAAAACAAAAGAAGTATCTAAACAGGACATCAGGAACGATGCTTGGCTCTGCGGCTCGGGGTCTACCAAACAATCTGGTAATCGGACACAAGTGAATAATGATGTCGGGCCCAACACCGAGAACAGCGGACGATGTAATGTGTGAAAGCCTGCTTTTCTAAAGAAATTCGGTTTTACTCGCGTTTCCGGTAATAACGCCATTAAGTGACCCAACCCTGTTTGAGCAACTCAACAGCATTAGAACGAATCCGGTCTACTCACTAAAGAACGGGTAAAAATGGAGATCCGAGGGCAAATCGGTGAGTACGACCTCACAGATTGAACGTAATCGAGGCATAAAAGTAACGCCGAGCGAAAAGCTAAGTCTTTGTTGTTGTTGTTGTTGTTGTTGTTGTATGGCGATACCTATTATATGTGCACGCTTGTGTGCTGGTCTAGTAACCCGTTCTTCTTTTGTAATACAAGTTGTGCGTTTTGGCCTCTTCGTTTCCAAAACAATATTACTGCCTAAAATTATTGGTAAAGGATGAGGTAACTCGATTATTATCCTGGACGAAAAGTTGATGCATGCATGAAAGTATTTGTTACTGCCAATATTATTGAGCGGTTTTCGTTTTAGTTCAAAGCATCAGGAATGAAATACAAGGGATTTGACAAGAGGAATAAAATTGTTTTTAATATGTCCGCGGAAATTCACAAGGAACTAGTATAACCAGTGAGAAAGCTAAATGTGCCTACAACCCACAGAATAAAAGCACGAGGACCGGAAAGCATTGTGAGCTTTAGACCATAAAATTGGAGCATTATGGCATCGTAAAGGTTTCAAGAATATGGGTAGTAAAGGATGGGTAGAAGAACAAAATATGCTTTGTCTACCCACAATCACGGAGTAGAGCTGGTAAAAGGGTCCGATGTGTGTAAGGAGGTAAAAGACGGAACTTTGCGTTACAATATTTGGTAAATTTGGGATATAAAGAGAGGGACGTTGACGGATTCCCTGGTTCGTCTAACACTCGTTGGAGTTGCAAAGAGTCTTCGATTTCTGGAGTATTGCAACCAAAGACGATGTCATCATCATATGGGCAGCTAAGGAGGTTCCATAGGATAGGAAGGCTTCCGATGTAGCCGCAATTATAACACAGGTGAGCGACTATGCAGCATCTAGTTTACGTGCCGTTCCTGGCCGTATGTCCGGTTTAATGATGGTGCATTAGAAATCCGTAGACTATGGGTAGATTGCGTCTCTCCGAAACAATGCATTTACATCTGATGGACTGATGGCATTCAACAGCAATGAACAAGTATACTCTCAAGACCTCCTGTGAAGTCATCCCAAAGTTCAGTCAACCTGTGTTATTGTTCAAGCCTTTGGTAGGTGCCCTACACAAGGTTTAAGTTGTATCTATCTGGGAGTTTACAGACAGTCGGCTTGTTGCATGCTGATTAGCTTCAGCTACCTCTTGCTTGGCTATTCTAATGTGTTACTCACATGCTATCATATTGTTGTGTCGGTACGCGATTACTGCGTACCGATTCACGTGTAGATCTCATTTACAACAGCTGAATCTCTCTACATTTCGAAAGCAGCCGGTGAAGTATGTAACGCCCTCTGCAATTGCGTTAGGACCATTATGTGCGAACTTTCACAAGCCCTCAACCGTTTCTTACTTCGTGTCTAGCCGGCCTACATCTATACCTGCGGACATCTCTCGGCTCTGTGAATACCCTCTGGGTGTAACGTCCCAGCGGAGTAATCACAATCACAGCAGTGACCAAAGTGCCGTCCGTGTACCAATTTGACTCCCTCTGGTCCCACACACCTTGCCCGTTATGAGTAATTGTACCGATACATCTGCCTCACTTGTTTGAGTAGGCACATAAATCATGC
>CALYDF020000705.1:0-27214 GCA_944474145.2 Dicrocoelium dendriticum | reverse complement strand
ATTAAGAAAAATCGTACGCGACTTGACAGGTATGTAGTATGTCATCATACCAGAAGCTCGACTTTGAAGAACGCAAGGTTTTATAGGCCTCAGCAAGTTTCATCTACAATGTTCTGAATTCGCATTAAGCCAGCTGATGTTGTCATATGACAGTTCAAATTGCCTGTATTTATTTGTAGTTTAATGGTTTTCACTGGTCAAGTATATAGATGGATTACCCTAAACTATTAACTTAAACAAAACCGTCGCTAAAATTGCAATGTATGAAAGATCCCTTGTGAAATAGATTGCGCCGGTAAATGAGATAGGTAGATTTTTAGTAATGCCATGACATACAGTTCTTACCGGTAAACAATAACGAAACCCTGGTCAAAGTATGGCATTGGTGCCGCTAAGAGAAAACGACGATTGCGTTCGGTCATCTGCTTATTGTTTCCCAATATACACTTGAAAGAAATACTTTGCCTGAAACTAGGATCGGGAAGGTTGCTGCGACGACTATAAATCCAGCTTCTTACCTCAGGTGACTTTAACATTTTAGATATCAAAACTACAGTAAATTCAGTGAGTAATTGAAATCTACACTAGGGCTGGTTTCAAATAATGGCGCTTTCCAGCCGAGTCGATTTGCCTAACGAATTTTCAGAAAAGAAACTAAAGATATGTTGTTGATTTAATGCTCAATAACCAAAGACTCTTAAACAATAAGACAAATATAGTGAATCTTCTAAGAATGAGGGATCAGGTAAGAATACTTTACGAATATGGGCGTCGTACGGAGAATAAGCAGACACACATCGCTTTTTCCGTAATCACACACTACTAGCTACTGAGAGAATATCATTGGGGAAGTCATACTGAGCACATCGGATCACTGGTCTTTTAGATGGCGTGCAGTTTATGTTCATCGATTTGATCAAGTCCGAATCAGAACAGAATACCCTGCGTTCTGCGTGGCTAGCGCAAAGAGCAAATGCTAATCTTGATGACAGTAGCAGCAAAATAGTGCATCTAATGATTTCAGCAAATTAGTCGTGAGGACAAATTGATGTGCCAGCAGCCACAATCTAAACTTTGCCCGAAGGCAGTCAGCAAAGTGCTCCATAAACATGATATGTCACACAACGAACCAAAATCGCTAGGATCTGAGTACAGTAATAGCAACGCACCGGTAGTGTTTCTAATGAACATATGCAACCTGTCGAAAATGATATTGACCAGACACCTTACGCTAAATGCAGAAGATTAGATACGTGACTCACTACTCAACCGATGAATAAGACATCGATCAATTCGTGAAATACCCACCTAAAATACGATTAGTCGGCGGCTACTCAAGGGACATTGAAACTTCACATTTGGGTCGCAAAACATACGAAACTACGCTTAACCCTGAAAAACATTCTTGTGCATACACTAAATTCCAAAGAACCTCAGCAAACTTTACAAACTTAGACCACTTCAGGTTGCGATTGCTTGGGACCTAATATCCATTACCGAAAGTTGTTTGCACAAAGAAGCGGCTAACGCTGAAGTTGATATAGTTGGGACGTCACTCACCCGAAACTACTGCCCAAATAAGGGAGGTGGGATTCAATTCTACTACTGCAACGACATGCAATGCGCAATAGTTTCTAAGGTGGTAATACATGTTAGCTACACATTTGTCACCATCTCAGAGGAAAACATAAAGATACATATCTGTTAGCTGTTGGTTACGGCTCCCGAACGTCCATTCTGTAAATTGAATCCAACTTGATACGTGCCCTGAACAGCATAACACACACTAGATGCAGCCACTTTTCATCTTCAAGGATTTCAATCTACATGGTATGAAAGGATTGGCATCACCCAACGAACAGTTCAAGGCAGATTTGCATAAACTTAATCTAATATTTCCTTGTACATGAATGCTACCAGTATCATTTGATTCAGGGCAGCAAACGAAGCGTCCACTTGGCTTTGGAGATTCGGCAATTAATCAGAAAAGCTAAAATAATAGTTGGCGAAAATCTACAAACACGTGCAGCCTGTGGTGGATCTGGCACACCAGTTACACATATTGTCGTCTTTCCTGTAGATCATTACAATTGTTCCACCTAGAGTCACTCTAGGTAGATCAATCAGTTGTCTTTGGTTAGTTCAAAGTAAAATTCTTCGAAAACATGAGTAACCAGTGAACAACGTTTCCTGTACAATCGACACAGAATTCAGCCATCACCATTTGCCCCACTACGTCCTGCCGCTGAGACGCGACAATACCGACAAGTACATCACAATTAAACCTTGGTATAAACTGCATATAGGAAGGTAGCATGTGACGCTAGCATTCGCTTGATAAGCTAAACCTATTTTTTCATGCTTCCAGGAATAATGTAATCAGTATTAACTCTTTTATACAAGTGTGCATTTAGACATCCATATTTTCGTCCCTTGAGTTAAACGATGGAATACTTGAGCCTTTCTCGTTCCACGGATCTTAGCCTAAGGCAATATAGGCCTTCATAACTTTTAACTATTTTAGATAGTTAACTAATTCATAATTACCACTGTCAATCAGCAAGCATAGTTTAGGTTAGCAAAGCTCCATGCACCGGCATTTTGACCTTCTGTGTCTTGTAAGTGGTGCTCCGTCTGGCGTCCACCGCCAAGTTCCACTCCCATAATTGCTTGAAAATAAGCTGGGCTATATCATAGTCAACCTTCAATCACACAGGTACGCGGCTGTCACCCACGGTGAAGTAGCACTAGTTGACTACATCCAGAAGTCATGGGGGCGGAACGCGGCTGGAATCCGCTAAATGGTGTAACACTGACAAGACCACGACGGTCGAATGGCCTGCGTCTAGTACTTATACATAATAGATCAAGTCTGCTAACTCAGAGTAGCAATTATGAATTAACTGAATACAACCAAAATATTAACTACTCATCAGTGCTTCAGAAGGGCATAATCATTATCTGAATATCTTTAACCAAAACACTGAATCTCTGTGGCCTATTTCTGGAGCACCTAGGTTGACCGGACTCTCATATTACTTAACTTCTATCCTGTATCCACCCAAGTCATAAAGAATATTGCTTAGGTTTTCAAAAACTAAGTTAACAAACAACGTTGTTCTGAGGATTTCGACATCAAGCTCTTCTAATCATAAACATACTAGAGTGGAAAAGCAGTTTAAACGCGGTGAGTCACTGAATCCAAACATATACTTCAAAAGCCTACGTGATAAGTCTGGTTGATGTGAAGTCGGCGAATGTGGCTTCACCATCATTGCTGGTCATGTTTTGCTGTGGCCATGGCAAAAGTAGATTTGGGATGAAGTATTTCTGTGTTCTTTGCTCTGGTTTGTATAGCCTCATTGTGATCACCTCTGCTATCGTCAGCAATTGACATCTGGCAGCTCGTATGCAACGTTGGAATAAGTTGTGTATTAGTGTATGTCATGTGAGTTACTTTGGTGATTGTAGTCTACTAACTACGATAATGCAACCGTCGTTACAATCTTCCTCACATCGATGTGGATTTAATATTTGCTACGCTGTCAAGCTCTAACTGATAGTTCAGTAGTCATGTTCCCTATATACCTTGCTCGATACGAGCAAGATAACCCGCAAACACCTAACGTTACCTAGGACACAGTTGTCCAATCGTTGAATTGCAAGCGCAAAATAGCTGTTGTGGTAAGGCTTAGGCAAAGAGAAACAGAAAACTACGCTTTTGTTGTCGCATTGTAAATGTTTCGGTTGTACCGTTACACTATTTACTCCCTTAAATAGTGAATTTACCTATGTTAATAGCTTCTCCGCATAAAGTAGCTTTATTTTGACACTCGCGACTAATCGTTCCAATGAATACATTTCGCGGGGTATATGTTAAGCTCGAATACGGTTTTGAAAACCATTAACTCATCTAAAGTTGTCCCAGGTACATAGCGTCCTCAATATTCCAGTTAAGCAATATAAGTGATGTCTTACCCGAATTAACAGCATAAAACTAGCAACTTGATGTATGACCCATTCTACATTTCTTTAGGATTCACTAACCACCGTATTATAAATTCCGGTGCCTATTGAATCGGGCAGATAACCTGGAAAAACGAATTTACATCGCATATCTTTAGTGAAAGTTATATAAATATGTGCAAAGTTGAAGTGAAAGATCAGTGACGCACACCCTATTATTCGCGATACAAAATATGTCGTCTGCCTATGGACCAAAATACTCCAAGCTGTCGATGGACTCTATTAGCTGATTGATCTCCAATTTGCCTAATAAATATTTTGCGAGGAAAGGCAGTAACGGTGTACCCATGTCCGTTCAACTGAAACTAACTAATTTAAAGGATGTTTGTGAGTAACTTCAGTTTTCGTAGAAGACAAAAGTCACGATTAAACTCAACACGAAAATCTGCCTCGACGGGGAATCGAACCCCGGTCCACGAATTTCCGGTCCGCTGAAAATACTTATCATGCACCATAGCAACAAACGTCACAGTCGATGTGTTGGGACACGGAAGTTTATGTTGCTGAACTGGATGAACTCGCATACACAGCATAAATGCTCCTCCAATGAACATAGTTGGAAGGAAAAACCATTTATACTGCTGACAAATTTCTCTTAGCCTGCTAAAGTTGCTTCAGCGAGTCAACTATATCAAAGGTGTATTTGAGGATGTAACTGCTTGTGACTATGCTGAATGGTTCATGACCTTTGACAGGTCACTTATTTTTTGATATTTACGGTGGGTTAGACCAATATATTTTTGGTTAAAATTGTAGCTCCATATTAAGTGCTTTGGAAGACTATAAATCTAGGCATCATTGTTTCACTTAATCTGGTGTAGTTGAACTTGTAACAGTCCACAGTATGGGCTTGCTTTTGTTTTGGATCTCTATGAGTTTGTCTTGTCCACTCCACCAACAATTCTAACAAACTCTGACCCTTCAGGAAAAATGACCTATAAATCATGATATCCCATACATAAGGCAGAGGAATCCAAAGGCCTTTATTGATGCAGACAACTTTAACTTACCATTTCACTTGATTTCTGTATGAGCGTCAAAATATTTCCAATTCAATACATACATAACAAATAGAACTTGAAAAAAATTAACGTCATGATTTTAGCGCATCCGGCGATTGCGATTACTTGACCCTATCGCATGGAATGTCATGGGTTTAAAAAATTCTGCGCTATCTCCAGCGATTTCAACAACAGTGTTTGCGACGTATTCGGCGCATCGTTTAATGAGACGGAGCTGCGAAAACGAAGGTGTTACGCCATACTGGAATGTATGCAGTGAATTCCATACTATTGCTGAGACACCTAATGTGGATCGGTCATATGTGGTGTACGGATTCTAAGCGAATACCGAATCAACTTTTATATGGTCAACGGAGTTTGTGGAACCCGCATGCAGGAAAAACGAGGCTTTGTTATCAGTACGTAATCAGAGTGAGCTTCTCACACTATAACATTGATTGTTGATCATGCTAATCGAATGCGGTGGCTCGGCGTTTAAGGTGCGATCTGATCTCAAAAACATTTGCCGAGTTGCTGTAGGAAGACATCATGCAAGCAGAGGATAAACGGCAAGTGCTGAAGCGGCAAGCGTCGATGGGTTGTACTCCACCGACACCGAGCTTATGGTGCTGCAGCATATGCGGCCGCGAGTGCCTGAGTCACGCAGGCTTAGTGAGACATCAGCGAGGGCACTCGGAATCACCACCGAAGCGATGACGAGTCCTACAGAGGACGTAGGTAGCTCCGATGCAGCGCTTTTATGTACGCGTTGTTCGAATTACTAATAGCGTGCTTGTATGTTGTGTCTCTTTATTTTAGTTGTTGGGTCTGCTATATTGCTTTTCTGTCTTATATTTGTTATCTACCTGAGGTGCCTTCTATAGAATTTTTCATGCCACTTAAACTATCCGGAGTTAACTACGATAACAATTTCGCGTTTGTGACCTTTATTAAAAGATATTTGCTGAGGTATTGAAATTATCGTAGATCGGTGCATAACTAATTTATTTTCCAGGCACATTTGTGACAAGTTATATCCCGTATATGTATGCATTATTATATTTATTGCTTTATTTATTACAGTTTCAATTATTTGGTTGTGGCGAAGTTAATTTTGGCTTATTTTGACTAATAGTTATTTAAAACTTTATAATAAGGCACGATACTTGAAGGTTAATTAACAATAGTGTTATTGTTATAAGTAGATTTTAATTATGATTAAAAAGACCTTAGCTGAGTATATGTTTATCAATTACAGTGGTAACACACCAATTTATATGTGTGATAGTGAATAGTACTGTTAATGGCAGTGACTATAATTATGTCGGTTTTGTATTAAACTGTAGAATTGCACTTAGTCTTCCTTAATATATAGGTTGTATGTGGCAGGAAAGTGGCGTTCAATTAATCTGGTTGACTTCTGCTAGATTAGTAAACTGTCAAATAGGATTTCCTTCAGATTGATGCGGTTAATAATAGCAGTATATATAGTCCAGGTTGTTGGCTGTTTTGACTATAATGACATTACGTTCTGTGTGTTAAATCAGCTATAGCTAATATTAGAAACAGTGACTAGATGTAACGTGAAAGACGAGTCTCGTATACGCAAATATGAGAAAGCTGTTTATGATTAGATTTTTCGAAATGTTCTACATAATTTATACATTTCTCGTTAATATTATCCTTATGCAGCTGTACATTATTCTAGAAGCCGCGGATTTATTAAACCTGTATATACTTAAATAAGAATGCGCAGCTCAGCAATTCTTTATTGGTTACATATCCACGTTTGCTTTCGGATACGTTCCAAACTGCCGATAGTTTGGTGCAGCGGGATTTTTTAAATAAATACTTGTTGTTGAACCGTGTTTAGAAGTATATAAAGCAGCAAGCAGCAGAAACGTCTCCAGCGAAACCAAAGCAGATAGCTTGAATATTTAACACATGGCCTCCTAAGTTTTTATACTATAGCTAATTGACTGATGACAATAGGATTGCGCTGGATGAACTATGAGAATGCATGCGTCGGATTTCTCTTGGCAGCAGAGAGCCAGCTAATTTGCAAAATCCGTGCACCAATGGACTATGCAGGATACATATCGCTTCAGATCATCCTTTGAAACATCGTTAGACGTTGAATGCCAGTTTATCAACTTCGCCCCAATAGGCTATATATATATATATGTATAGTTATCTCTTGAGTAAATTAACCCATCCGCATATGGAATAATATATTTGAACATAGAGGTTTCTCACGTTTCTCTTTCATAGCATTTTCTGGAAAACCACAGTTCATTAATATTACTGACAGCATTGTTCATCAAACTTACCGAACTGAGATTTCACTAATCCTCAGCATAATTGTCTGCACAATTTTATTTCGTCATTTTTAGAACGGATTTTTAGCAAATTCGGGCGGGAAATAATAGGCAGCTGAAGCAAAAGTGGTGAAATCATTGGTGAGAAACGAATTGTGGTACCGTTTCAAACGTGAGCTATGGTTGATTGTCTCAATTTTATAATGATTATGTGTAGTCAAGTAAATTACAAATCAATGTGTGTAGATGGGTTATCAAAATTATTTTTGTAACTGTTTACCGGAGGCCTGTACGAATCCCGCCGTAGAAAAGCGAACTTTGTTCACAAAATCATCAACGGATCTTATGTGTGCCAGTTATGCACCGTTTTCCCGAATCAATATATGTATGCACCATATAATGAATATTAAAGTAACAACATGCTAACAAGCCGTTTGTAAGATATTGGGTTACAAACGAAAAACTAATGTTCGGCGGAATAGTTACAAGTGCACTATTTGATCGCATGTGACCATATTGTTGCTATGCATGCTGATTGGAAAAGCCTGAAGATGAGGATGATGCATTAGATAATGTCGTGCGCTACAACCTGTGGCTCTCGTTGATGAAGGTGACATTGTGGAACTATTTAACGTATAACCTCAGGGTGCCACCTGGGAGATTTCGCAAATACCTTATGCAGAAGGTTAATGCAGGCACCAAATCAGACAATACAATCGACAAGAATAATAAAGTTATTTCTGTAGAGTAGATAAATTAAATGAATCTTCTTGCGAAAACTAACATGCCTACTTTCCAAGGACACTTCGAATTTAAAATATTGAACTGCCTATGTGACACAACTTCAACTTGCGTGAAATCGATCTGGAGAAAATAGTGACCCATAAGCAAGAGTTAAGGAAGCGGTTTTTAATGAACCGCAAAGTCTCCTACCGGCATGGTAATGGTATTATTAATGTGTACTGTGGAAATCGTACGCTGGTCACGATTGACGTGAGCACGCCATCCACTACGGAAATAGGTGAGCTGTTAGTGTTCCAATAATAACATAGGCTCCAGATTTAACCAGTCCATTGATTACTGCTGCTTTTGTTATCACAGAATCAGGTGAAGATAATATATCCTTTACTGAAAAAGCTGTTTTAGGAACGTAGTTATTTATGCTTATTAACAGATCTCATAACGTTCATACAGGTTTTACAGGCAGCAGTAGGCGATATTGCGGAATCTGCTACTACCTTTTATCATATCTGGGCAAATAATAACACAATTTCATATGAATTAGCGATAAGAATAATTTCTGTCAATAGGAATACTAGTTTTCTTTTATAATTATCCAAAAGGTAGTACAGGATTAGAAGGATCGTATTGTTTTTATTTATTCAAATACAGTTGTTTAACCAACCATATAGCCTAAATGCAGGGGGCAACTATGGCGAAGTTGAAAAAAACATTGTTTCAGTTTATCAATTGTTTTTTGCCGGTACGCCAGGAATATTGAAAAATCAGTGGAATTCCCAGATAGATATGTCCTCATTATCATGCCAGAGGTTTCGCGGCTTTAATATGTCCGTACATTAAATCATGTAGACGAAACTGATACTAATAGTAGGCAAATCAGGTTTTCAGTGTTATCACACTCCCATCCTCACGGGTCATCTTCATGTAGATTTCGTTCATCAAAGCCACTGCCGCAACTTGTACAGACACAATTTCGCTGCAGTTTTGCAACCTCGAAACCGAATTTGTCATGGGTCTTCAGTGCATATATACGTGTATGTTCATCATATAATTTTAGAGTTCAACATTCAAAATGCATGATAGAGTAATTTCAGAATATTAGTGATGGAAAGATGGCCGGTTTGGGGTCATGATATGATCAACTTATCAGAACTACTGACAATATTTGCCGGATCGGCGAATTCCACGCTGATGTCCCAACGGTCCATGGTTTGAGATTTGTTATATCCTTCTGATGAAACTAAATGTATCCGAATTGCGCCTTGTTTGGCAGTGTTCTTGGGCGGACAAAATACAAATGTTGATGCTTGAATTGACTTAAAGAACGGTAATTATGGAAATTTCATTATAATATCCTCGTATGCACAAACATTACTACGGCCAGGGAGGTTGATGGAAATGTCATACAATTGACTCACTGTTTAGCTAATTTCCAATGAAGACATTGAGGTGCATTTCTCCTAGAAGTCATACGACTTTTCATACAATCTTCTAAATACCAGTTATTTAAGCGATTAAGTTCGTTAATGCAAGTTTTCAAATATAACCTGCTCAATGAGTTAACTTTATTAGTCATCATCAGAGCCTCCTGTGTAAACCATAAAAATCAGCTGGTGGCCACTGCTCTTACTTTTGAGGCTACATTTCAATAGGTGACGCATTTTCCGCAAGATATCTGAAAGGAATTGCTGTATGAAATATATTGTGGGAAGTTCGTCCACTTCATTTATCCAATAAATATAACTCCCAGTACCCAGTATAACTTTTATTTACCAGCATCCACTACAAGTCTGCACCGGGTTTCCATTCTGGTTGTTTGATGCAAAGGTCAACTTAGCTCTACCTTCAAATCTAGCCTCTAAGTTATGAATTTATATCATTATATAAAGTTTACATCATGCACATATTAACCTTAATCTCGATATAGGCAATTCCTCACTAGCTACATCTGATGCAACAAGTTGCTTTATCTGGTATCTCAAACATTTTATTAACTACTACCTACCTAGCTCTGTTTTGATTTTTATGCATAAGTCGTGTTTCATAAATTGTCACAACTAAGGGTGGATCATGGTGGATCAATGGTATTGGGAATATCTTCAAATTCTTCTGTTTTTGATGTGGGTGGATGCCACGCTTAACAATAAGTTCCCTCATGTACTCCATATTGATAATGCTTCCGCAGTAGCTAGGTTCCTAAGAGGGCCGCAAGCAAAGCTAAATAATTACAGGATATAGTATACTATAATGGGGCTCCACGTAGACGGCGAAAACTTATAGTGGATACCCATAAGTCTTCCAGTTGAGCTAAATGAAGGGTGGGTCATTCCTTCATCTACTATATAGCCTACCATTTGGAGTCTCCAGTGTAACCATGGCGTCTTTTACGTACGTTTTCCAAGATTAAAACGCGCACAGTGTGCGTATTCACACATGTGCATTACATATTTTAGGGGCGATGTAAAGGTCAGAATTCGCAAATGTGTTTTGAGCGCGATCAACATTTTGGTTCCTGATTTTGGGGCAGACTGCCTACTAATTTTGACACCGAGGTCCTATTAAGTCAACATACTCAATGCGCTCTGAAGCGAGGCGGCCTTAGAAATCCTCTCTTCGGGTTTATAATTTAGTAAACTTGTACTGAACGTGCAGGATTTCGTACTTGCACTCTTTGAACGAAATTCGATCATATTTTTACCATTACAACGCATAGTATTTTTGGTTGACGATTGCATGCAATACATTGATATTTCCGGCCAAAGTAGAAAATCGATTCGGTAGCATGAGATAGGTGGTTCGACAAGTCAAAGAATAGCTTTGCCTTGAAAGAAAACCTTGTGAAACACCGATGCCTTTCTAAGTTGACCGGAAAATAAGACCTGAATTCCAACTTGTAGTTTATGCAGAAAGAAACACGTTTCATTACGATAAAACGCTCGGTTAACTATTTCGTATGATCGCGCATTTTGTAGGGAAGTATAGTGAACTATGCAGTCTAATGCTTTAAAATAGCAATATATATGACAACGGTACCGGTCCTACTATCTTTTTTCGTTTTAGCCGCAAAATGCAGATAGCAGGTTGGTAATAAATGACTATCGTTGAGCTAACCTCTGTTGCTTCTGCGCTATGGCGTTATATTTTTCTATATTACCAGTTAATGCCTCTATTTTGATCGACACTGTGAATTTGAGAGCATCGGGAGGAAAATCACTGTGGGACCGTTGGTAAACGCCAAAAGGCTACCAATTATGAAAAGTAGGGTAATCGTACCCTGATTCCAATTATTGTTTTTCATGTGAACTCTTGCTCCACAGAACATCCGTAAGGTTTGAATGCAATATGACCCGTTTCGGAGTATGGCTCTGGACAACAGAACTGCCTTCGATTGGTCGAAGGACTTCAGTTCAAATTAAAGGATTCCTAGATCACCGTAAAACTGTGTGTTTAGATGCGCAGATACACGTATTAAATGGACAAGCTTAGCTACAACATTTATAAGCCATGTATGAAAATTCAATGTTTCTCAGTATCAAGTTGTTTGCATTTGAGTATTTGTAGTCAATACTTTGAAATGTACATGAATATTAACAGCATAGGATGTAGTCTTTTAATGACCAGTTTTATCGCCCGTACTCTGATGAGGATATCATCAAAACGGGGGAGACTGCGCCAGTACAGTTTCATCTTCTATATTTATTTTGAGTAAAATGGATATTACTCAAGGAATGGTTTTTTGGGATGTTTGCTTGAAACCACATTCCAAAAACACTGGCAGCGCGATTACTCTAACATTTCCAAACGGATTGTAGTGTGTATGATGCCCTGACTTACATATTCCTATCAAAATGACGGTGGGTTTCGCATACGCATTTGAAGCTGATGATGTTGACATAATGAATACTGTTCAGAGTTACTGTTCGCTCAGACGAAACACACTGTTTAGCGTCGTTCCTATTCACTTAGTAAAACTTTGCTTTGTGGCTTGGGATACGGAAATCGCGATTGCGTGTTTCTTTGAAAAAGGTTCAAATATTGTAATGTGGAGAAGACAAGTGATCGGCAAACTATTCTTTTTCACTTATTGGAGTGTCCTAACCAAAGCTAATTGAGCTACATCCGAGGAGTTCAACCTCAGATACGTTTGAAGAGAATTTTGGCAGCATATCCGGTCTAAGTAGGAGATCATGTAGGTTGCGACTGTGTGGATGATATGTTCGAATGCCTTCCATGAAAGATCGCATTTTGGGGCTCTCGGTGCTTTAATAAATATGATTGGATAGACGAACAACCTCCAAGTGGTTCGGGTTAATCCCGGTCTAGCTAATAGATCGGAGGCAGTGTTCCAGCAGAAGGCGTGACTTCGCCTGGTAAGCGTTCTCCTTATATAAAAAGATACAAATGTCTGCATGACGAAACTTTGTCTTGGAGGATGCGACTCGCCACTAATTAACGTCACTTCCTTTTGCCATAAAGGAGGATCTTACCCATTTCCCGATTAGCAACCACTACTAATTTCATTTGTTCCCCTCCTATATTGGAAAATTCACCGAACAAATGCCCACACACTTCCACCCACATACATACTACACATATAGACACGTATACATCCAGCATGTACTGGTTAACATGATACATTACTGGAATATTCCTACTGTTACGCGTTTATGTTACCATGATCATGCGTTTGAAGGCATATCTCTCAACGTCAAAATTAAATTAGTTTTTCATTTGTTTATTATCTAGTGGACCGCATTACTTATATGTGTTATTCTACTGATATTGAACATAAAATGCCTGCATTTTTCCTGGCAAACACAAGGAAGATTTCCCATTCATTAGAATTATTTACACTTTGTAGGCGCATGAAAAAATACAGGCGCAACTTGACAATATTATTTTAAATGTGGAACTGCTTTTGTCCTACATTTATAGACAAAGGACAGAAGTTTAACGCAGAAGCTTAAAAGCACAGGTTTGTCTGCTTCCGAAAACAGTATTATTATTATTTCCAGGGCAGTTCATTAACGCAAATTTTCTGCTGTAGTGCAATTATGCCTACATCACAATCGTTTGGGGAATTCAGTTGTTAGTTAGCCATGTCGCTAACTAAACACTGGGTCTTGCTGAGTTGAACAGACGTTGATGATTTGAGGTTGAATAAATACCTAATATAATCCAGGGTTGTCTGTGCTGTTGCTGCTTTGACTTGCCTCGGCCAATTATGAATAAGTAGTTTGCATTTAAAGTCAGATGACATAAATTCACTTAGACAGATGACTGCCCCCTGATATCCAGACAAAATATTATTTATTACCCACACGTTATGCAATGTAATGATAGGGACTGTTGCAGTCGAAAAGGATGAGCGCAATTGGAATGTCTGTTTTTGTGCTTCATGAAGTCACAAACCTTGCTATGTGCGGATTTCATGTAATCAAGTGTGCTGAACTACGTTAAAATGACCAATGTCATAGGTGTGCTTCTATTTGCACGATAATCAAGCAACGTTCGATGGAAAGATGGTTCGAGTGTTACCAGTTACTTTCCAGATCTATTGTTTACCGCACGCCATTTCACAACCAACAGATGCACATCAAGGGATCGGCTTCGTACAAGTCATTTAATAAAAGCTACATTATTTCACAAACGCTCGTTTTGACGGTTTGCGTTCGACCAAGTAGCATCAATAGGATATATGGGTACACACTATCCACTTAAGTAGGTTAGGCTCATTCTGAAACGCAATGTTACCAAATCACCACATTGTGAACTCACATACACCGCATACGTTAATTGGGCTATCTGCTCCTTACATTTATGAAGTATACGTAGCTTACCCTGTTTTACTTAGTTCACGCGAATAAAACAACAGCGAATTAACCACAATAACTCGAAATTTGCATAATCTTCCATTTAACAGATGATCAAAAGCATTACCATTAGTTGGAGTAGATTGAAACGCACTTCGTTTGCTAACAACAGGCTAGCTACTGCGCATCCCGATTATCACTCATTGCCGCTTCTGTCCATTTAACCACATAACTTTTCAGAGACCAACATATGGATTTATCAACGAGCACCGGTCGATTTATTTGCATACACATGCTTTTTGTGCTGTATGTAGGAAATTGATTTAAAATTGTTTTTCAACAAAAACATGTTCGTGGACAAACAGGACATGATACCTATAAAATAACCTTCATGCACATGTTTTACTAACACGCTTTGCTTATTTAGAACGTAGGACCACTTTAATCTATCTTGACACCGACATAGTATTGGATGTTATAGTCACTGTATGTGTCAAATATACCAATTAGCCGAGTTGATAATTCATATGAAATCCCACCATTTTCAGCCATCGTTTCACCAAACAGGCTGCTGTTTGCTGGCAGTCGATTTGCTCGTAATTTAAGAACTTTCGGTTGCTTAGCATTGTGTCCCTATATGCGATATGTATAGTTTATTTAAAAAACCTGCAATAATGCTTATCATTTTTTTAAACATGCCAAACCGCAACTGCCTCTCAAAGGACTGGCATGTATCAATTAAAAAGCCAAACCATTGATATCGTTATTCAGCGGAGAACTGTAAAAGTAAGTAAAATTGGCCTATGGAATATTGTTTGGCAGGACTTGGTAAAACTGGAGCAAAAACAAGAACGTGGGTGCAGTTTACGGACCAAGCAAACTAATATCTCTCGGGAAAATAATGAAAATTATTTGGAGTAGAAGCAACTATAATGTTTAAAGAAGCCACCTAGATTACAGCAGATCTGGACCTCAATTGCGTCGGAAATGAAGCTGCAGACTATCACATTCAGCTGAAACTGAGCGAGGAATTTGCCTATTCAACCGAGTATATGGTCACCGATTCCATAGCTTCGGAGCTTGTGTAGGAGAATGCGGTAGTCTATAAGATCGAACGCTTTCCAGAAATCCAGGTAGATAACTTCGACTCCCACTCTGGCATCGGCTGACTTTGTCCAGCTCGTTCGGGCTAGCAGCAAGTTTGTAGTGCAGTATCGATTTCGGCGGAATTCGTGTTTCTGTGACACTAGGATGTTGTTGCTCTCAACATGTCCCATGAACGCCTCTGCAATTACACCTTCCATTTCTTGGATATAACTGGGAGGAGAATGATTGTACGGTTGTTCGAGGGATCCGAACGGTTACCACTTTTGTAACTTTTTCGTGACTAGTCCATGTTTCCACATTGTCGGAACCTGCATTTCGCCGATACAGCGTTGAAAGAACAGAGCTAATGGTTTGGCAAGGTTCTTGGCCGCTGTCTTTAAGACCTTCGGTTTGATGTTGTCCACACCAGGTGATCTGTGCACGCGCAACGACATTAGCATTTTCATCACATTGGCTGCCGTGAACGATACGTTGCTTAATCCTGGTGTCGATGGAAGCTGTGTAATAAGCGGATGAAATGATGGTTTACTCCGGAAAGTATGGGTGAAGTGTTGGCGAAACAAGTTGGCCGCATCTTTGCGGTTTGCGCAAGACCATCTGTTACACGTAAAATCAGGATCCCGCGCTACGCTCTGCGGAGCTTGTTGACGTGTCTATACAGAAACTTGGTATTTGTACTACATTTTGAAGCTAAGTTCTCTTGGTGCTGTTGTCTTCGCGGATCGACTTGGCCTAGTGGTTTCGTTGGGTTGTGTAAGCACCCCAGGTCAGATTACTTGGACAAGCTTTGTAAGCGCGCCAGGCTGAATCGCTTAAGGCCATGCATTTTCTAGTACGGCTCCTCAGGAACGAATTCACTTGCTTCGGGCGAAGGACTTGGTTTTCGGACGCATTTGCCACTGGCGCAGTGAATTGGGAGATGAACAAGATTCAGGCGACATTGGACGGCTTCTTGGCCATGAAGGACCAGTCGGTATCTTGAACGAACTTGGACAGTTTCTCGTAATATGCAACGTTGTAGATTTCCAGGCTGCTCTCACTGATGTACTCCGAGTAAGAGTTAACGAAATAGCAATATCACGTGACCGCTTCGGCCAAATGGTGCATCTATGTTCACGGCGTCGACTATTAGTTCCTCGTTGGAGAGCACAGGGTCCAAGACAGAGGGTGTCAGCCGTTCGGAATCTCGTGGGAGAGGTGACATGGTTGTACAGAGGTACATGGGCGATCACCTCTTGCAAATCCGATTTGAATTGTTCACTGTGTCATGCTGGAACTTCGATTGGGTGCAGGTTGAATTCCCACACCAGAAGGACGTACCTATATGGTTGTGCCAGGACTCGTTTCATCGCAGAAGCTAGGCAATGTCCCATTTCCAGGGTGGACATTGAAGGGCGATAAACTATTCCTAGTAAACACACATCAGGTCCTAGGTGCATACGACACTAAAAGCGTCGATGTCTTCCGTTGTCCGAAAGAACGTACTCCAACACCCAGACAATGAACAGAATGGTCGATGTGAGCGCAGAATGCTTACCCACACCCGTTGTCTCAATCCGCGTGCACTATTCCCAAACACTTCGGAACAACATCTGCGCAGCCAATGCCAGTAACTCGAGCAAGACCGCAGAACACAATGATTCATCCAGCAGAACGAGGCAAGCTTAATAGCCCCGTAAGCCTATATAAGAACTGGAGTGGTTTCTGACAGTGTCCATTATTGGGTTTGTTTGCTGCCAGCTCCTGCTACCTGACTGCTTTCAATCCTGCACTGAAGATGCCATGTTGAATGGTGGCGAAACGTTTGCAATCAAGCTGCTCAGCTAGGAGTACTCCACAGCAACTGAACACGCCTCCCGAGCTATCAATATTCCAAGTCATTTCGAGCCGATGCGGTCGCGAGTACCTCAGCCAAGCCCGGTTAGTAAGTCACCAGCTTTGCCATTCGCGTCCAATATCAAAGAAGCGACCAGCCATTTGAATAGATAATAATCATCAACGCAGCGAATGGCTAGTACGCTGTTTCCGATTCAATTTATTAAATAGGCCAATAATGCGATTGTGTGGTACTTGTGATACATCCTCCGTGCACTTTGTCTGTACGTGTGTCTACGCGTTAGTTTTCTTGCAGTTCAGAGTTTGGATGTTGATTGATATCCCGGTGTGGTTGCATGTGATCTGAATGTGGACAAGGTTCCTACCTGTACCGTACATTCCACCTAGATTATTCATCCCAAAAGATTGAGAAACGTTGCTTGGGAATGGGATGTACGGTCCTCGTAGTCGTGCTGGGTTCAATGCATGATTCCATCCAGTGTAGAGCAGAGTGAAACCTAGCAGCCGCTTTGTGTTATATCTGGTATGCATGAACCCCAAAGTAGATGGACAGGAATGCTGCTGTTGCTGCTGTGCATGTTGAAAAATTCTGACTCGGCTCCGTTTATAAGCCGTGGCGCCAACCTGAATGACTTCCGCTCTTATTCCTTCGGGTTAACACTGGATATGGTGAATATGAGGATGGAGCTGTGTGTGGTGCAGCGCAAGGCACCCGTGGTCCTTCAGTAAGCGCAGGCGTCTTGTGGCAGTTCTAATGGATGCCCAAGTGAGAGGCATAACCAGAACCGGAGCCGGAAATATATATATATATACATGTAATGTCATATACATTGTAAATATTGTTTTTTACGTGTCAGCTTTTAGGTTATACACTACAATTTTAGCGGTTTGCTCATTTGATATGAATGGGAATTTTAGGATTGTACTAATGGCTGTAGTTGACTGAAAAATGGCGTACATATTCTTAATCGGCATCAAATATACACCCTAATTAGTGATAGGGATCACTATAAGGGAAGACAATGTTTGGTTGTTATTCCGGATATTTTCCGTTGATAAGGCAGTACAGCGCGACATGACATCCTTTACCGAAAAAGATGAAGAAATAAAGAAAATCATGTGCACTCAGAGTTCCAGCGACATAGGATTATACTACCAGATATTGCTTGCGACATACTGAATCGCAGTTCCTCAGACTAATTAGGGGCATTTGGATTCCTGCATCTGGATTCGATGTCTCAAAATTATGGGATTATTTGTCGAAATACCAATTCATATATTATTCGCATTTGTGTCAGATGTCAGCAAATGCGCAAAGTATATTCTGTTCTAAAGTTCTCAGAGGGCGTGTACCAGTATAACGCAACATGTTGAGTGAAATAAAGCTCTTAACGAATTGTCTGGCTTGGGTAAATGACTATAAATAGAGCAACTAACTGATTAACCAAGCAGCATGGAAAATAAATCAATAGTCTGATCAATCTGACTGTCTCATAAGAAAGCACACTTGCTATTCATATGTTACTCTGGAAACGATGAAGAAAATTCATGACCAAGGTCATTTCAGAGCCTATAACCGTATGCACCGTTTGTATAGCCCTGGTTTCAGAAGCTTGATTACGTTGACTACAGAAACAGTAAACATAAATTTCTTGAGACGTTTTGGACTTGGTGACCAGTGTCAACTAATTTGCACCATGGAACTGTTTATGAATTTTATCCTGCCTTTTAATGGTAACGCAGAACAATTTTCCGCAATGATTTCGGAAAAGCACCTGGTCCTATGTTCAAGGTACCTAGCAACACAGGTGCAGATGAATTGGTAAAAGACAAACGATTCGGACCCGACCGCGTCTTTATCCTTTATGCGCTGAAGAATCAACGGTCTTTTTTCGGGAATTAGTTTTAAATCGTCCACTGAATATGTCTAGGCCACTGCCGTTGAGATTTTTCTATTCAGCAGTTCGAAAGCAACGTTGCCTTTAAACTGAACTGCAAGAAGTACATCCGTTTTTGGCACTGAAGTGACAGACTTGACAGAATCGGCTGTTTGGAATGCTTTTTGAGGAAAGGTATAGTATGCCTATTTCCTTGAAGTTGCTTTCGTTTTCAAGTATCTTGGGAATGCGCACTGCTCTATCACGAGGATATAAACAACGAGTTAAATCCCTCTTTTATCTCAGCATTGACCGACCCATGTCGCTTTGCGAAAATCCCTTCTTTTGATCGCTCCATTTTTACACCGATAAAATAGTACGTCTAGGAACACAAGGCAGCCTTCAGGCTCAACTTCACTGATGCATTTCGATAATGGATGCACTCGGCTAAAGTGAGCTAATAGGCTAAGACCGTCAATGGAAGAGTGACAGATAATGAATGTGTCATTCAAGTAACAGTAATTAAATCAAGTGAAGTAATGGGCGTGCTCAAATGTCCACGTTCTTAGTTTGATAGGGAGATGTCAGCCAAAAGGTGCCTAAGGAAGAACCCAATTCTATTCCATCTATCTGTCCGTAACAGATCCCATTAGACAGAAATTGTACGTTCATGGTGCAACGCAGAATCAACTCTTTTAGTTTCTTCCACTGGAAGTTTATCGTTAATGCTTCTCTCAGGGATGAAATCACAAGTGAAGTTATCAGTCTCAACCAACGGAACGTTAGTGGTAAGCGAATCCACGTCAAAGGAAGGCACAATTTTATCCTTCACTTTTAGATTTTTTATTCTGTTGACGAAATCCAACGTGTCCATCGCCGTATGAATCGACACTTCTTGGCGAACCAGTTGGAGCAATTCCGTTATCCACTTTGCGACAGCGTGAAAAGTCGAAGTAGACCTGTAGACTACTGGTTGCATGGGAACGTTTGCTTTGTGCACTTTTGACATTCCATGGAGCCGCGAATTGCAGATTTCTTATTTTCATTTGTGTTCTACTTCAATACCTTGAAGCAAACACCTTTTGTGTCGTCAGCGAGAAAGTACATGGAGTAATATAATACAAGACATTAAGTATCATGGAACATAAACAAGTATGACAAGGGTCCGAAGCACAGTACACTTCTTCATCCCGAATGTCAGGTGTTTGGCGGTTAAGTCGATCCAGACGGTTTTCGTGTTATGCTGCAAATCACCAGCTGGGCTGACTGATCACTTATCTCCAAATGTCTTATCTCCTAGGATTCCCGATATACTGGCATTTTCTGGGATTCGCAAATTATCGGAGAATCCTAACACGCTCTATAAATAAATAAATGGTATATTCTCGACATTGTTAAACACGCCTTGTAAAGCTACACGTTTGATCTCTAAATGTTCACAGGTAACACTAAATATGTATTGTATGATTTTATGTAAGCATGAAAATATGGGTGTGCTTCATGCTGTGGTTGATGTTGCATTTGTGATGCTTCTGCACCGCAGTGGGGCTATACCAACTCACACTTAAACTGGGTCTTTTTGATCTGGATAAAGTTCATTCTACTTGATTTGGTTTGTACAATTCTGTTATTCTGCCGCATATTTTGTGTCACGTTTGTATGTTTGCTTTTCATTGTATTCCGTTGGTCGTTTGAGATCCCCGGTGTGGCTACGCTTTATGTGCATATTGACAAGGTGCCTACCTGTCTAACACTCACCACCTCGATTACTGGCTCCAGAAGACTACGAACCGTTGCTGAAGTGGACAGGATGCACTGTCCTCGTGGCCGTGTTAGGCTCCAAGAGTGGTTCCATCAAGTGTGGAGCGGACTACGGTCCAGCCACCGCTTTACGTGCGCTTGATTCCCCAAATACAGCGTGTTTGTGTTCGTCTGTGATGAAATTTGGTTCTCATCCGCATTCCTACGGGTTTACACTGGATATGGGGTATGTGTTGGAACTGTGTGTGGTGCAGCGCAAGCCACCGATGGTCCCTCTGTAGTCACAGGCATCCTGTGGCTGTCCTGTGGAGGCGGCAGTGATAGGCAAATGTGGAACCGGATGCCGCCAACCATGAAGGTATGGATGAAGAAAGTTGTGTTGCTTAGATTTTTATTGTGCCGCTGCATATTAGTTTGTGATCGGTCGGATCGTCAGCGTGAGAAGAGATCAAGGAAATCTTCAAGATAGACGACTGACGTTCGCCTAGTGGATAAGGTTATTTAGATAGGCAAGGAGCAAGGAGCAGTGATTTTATGCAATGGCGAGTTGCATCCGCCACATCGCAAAGTCGTTAAACAGATATCTGCGGATTTTTATAAGAGGAACGATTCCTAAGCGGAACTCACCAAACCCTGGAACACTGCCGCCGAACTATTCACTGGGACGAGATGTAACGGAACCACATAACTGTAACCACGGGGAATTTGTTTGGCGAGCCAGCCGGGAGCCTAAAATCACAAGTTTCCTCTGTCGTCCATTCTATGCTTTGCGTCCTCTAAATTGTGGATTCCTAGGTATCCCTCATTTCCTTAGTTACGCAGAGTTGCTAGACGGGGTATGCATAGACGTGTATGCATAAGTGAACATATTTATTAACTTTCGCAGGTTAGGCCAATTACGGAAGAATCTTATTACATTTTTCATAAGTCACCCACCCTGTTTTAGTTTAATTATGATTTTGTTCTTTTTGTAACATGCACTGAAAACAATACTGAATTTCAGTTATTTATCCATGTTCTTTCTTGGAAATTAATTAATGTTGACAATTTCCTTATTTACTCAGTAGAGGATTTTTGGTGCAAATTATTATGTGTTTAGTGTAGCAGCATCCAAAAGAGATAGTCCTCTACATACGCGGAAAAGCACTGGAGAGCCGTTTCTTCTAATCGGCATCAGTTAGGAGTGCGCATCCATTGGGTCCACCCGGATCTGAAGCCATTATTACCAGGTTCTTTCGCCGCCAGACAGCAGCTAACGCCACTATCCCACCGTCCGTCATAATTTCCAAACGGGCTAAGATATAGCGCGTTTCGTCCTTTATAGCCATGTAAATTACAAACGTTGCCGCGGACGGAGTCGGTCCCGTGAAATGAGACTACCTGCAACACAACCTATGTATAATGTAGAATGAATAATTTGTCAGGAATGATGTATTGCACTGCATGTGTACAAAATAGGGGGTTTCTTCGCATTAGCTTCAAAATTAGATAGCTTTCTCTTGCCCGAGAAAGCACAAGAGGGCCGTTTCATCCTGATTAAGATTTCCATTGGTGCACGTCCTCGGGTTTCATCAGAAATTGAAACTATGACCGCCAACATCTTACTTCACTATGCAGCAGCGTAAGCCGATAACCTGTAGGGCATAACGGCGAACAGGCAAAATTTGCAAGCGAGCTGATATATATCGCTTCTCATCCTTTATTGGCATGCAAATTACGAACGCTGCAGTGGACCGAGTGTGACCCGTGTGACAAGGCTTCCATCAACATTAGCTTTGTACTACATAGTAGCAAGCTTTTGTTAGGGTTAATATTTTGAGTTCCTTGTGCAAGTTGTATACTTGGGAATTTAATAGCTGCAGCTTCCAAATCACATAACTTTTAGACGCCTGGCAAAACAGAAGAGGGCCGTTTTATCCTGCTGAGATTCACCAGCAGCGCGTTTCTACCTGGGCATGTGGAGGACTATCTGCTTTGTAAGCTAATGTGAATAGCCTACAGCTTTCATACTGATTGACATCCTTCCTGTCTCATTTCTATTATCGATGGTTCCAGTTCAACGTGAAACAGTGCAATGTTGTAAGCATACGCCATCAGCTTATTTATAAATGTCGACTTGGGGACCAGTAGTTACAACGTGCTTCCCAAGAAAACGACCTCGGGGTGATCGTGCTGTACGATCTTGGCTGCTCCAGACAGGTTGAAATGGCATCAAAAAGAGCCAGTCAACATTTTGACTCTTACAGAGGACTTTCAGGAATGTTGAGCCTTCAATCTTTCCACAAATGCTGAACACCTACTTGAGGCCTCACGTGGAATATGCGATCCAGGCCTGGCGTCCCTGGCGCAAGCGCGACGTCGATGCACTTGAAGCTCCACAACGTAGAACGACCATACTCGTTAGAGGATTGTTTCATCTCTCCTAAAATTGCGGACAGCAGTTTCTGAGATTGTACAATGGTGAATATCGACGTCAACGAGGCGACCTTATTATGGTTTACTTACTACTGACGAACCCAATTCACCAATGCCGCAATCTGTTGCAGCTGAGCGAAATACTATACTGAGAGGTCATCAGCTCAAACTGGCTAAGCACTACAGTTGACTTGTTGTCCACGAAACCTTTTCTCCCTCCGTGTATCCCGTGCCTGGAATGCCCTTCCGACTCCCGTTATCGTTGCCCCTACACTAACGCTTTTCAAAATACGCCTTGACGAAACGCTTTTAAACTTGCATTACTTGATATAGTTCGTTCCACTTGGAGGACGAAACAACGCAAACCTAACCAAGTGCTTGACGGCCCTCTTCGCAACGTGGCGGTGAGGATACATGCAGAAGTGTTCATGTGATTAGCCTGGATGTAGCTAAACTTGATTGACCTATCAATCTGTCGAATGAAGAAACAAACAAGTGAGCGTAGTAGTTTCCTTTTTTATTTCTCACGCATTTACTGAATTTAAACAGCTCTTTATATTATTTTGCTTGTGTACATCCCATGTTCACTTAAACTGTCATTATGCAGTAGTGCATTTAACTCGGTAGATACTTAAATTAACGATTTATTTCTTCGAGGATCCTTTGAATGTTAATTTTTACTCCAGCCATCATACGGGACTTGTCAAGCACATGCTTTTTTCACCCATGATAAATCATTGTTCATTGGAACGTTTGCAGTGGAGCTATCCGGCTGAATAAGTGAGCCAACAGCCATACGGTCAATTTAGTCTCTCAGGAAATTGAACAATACGACCAAGCGTTGCTCTGTTCAAATGTTCGATTAGTTACGGTTGATATAGATATAGATCTACAATAGGAACTAACATAGCACCTACAACTATGGACAAAGCTTGGAAACTCCAGTTCAATAATGCCAAGCGCTATATTCTGAGCATGTGGAACCAAAACGCTCACGAGTACCAGATAGGATATCAAATTCTACTACGCGCTTTTCACAATTTTGGTGTGCTCGTGCAAGATGATTTGGCTGTTCGAGGCAGAATGGAAAAAGCATGCCAATTCGCACTTCGTCCAACTGCGTCAGGCATGTAGCTTTGTGCATATGCTTGATGTGCACGTGAGGCCGCCCATGTAGCACGCTATCCAGAGGGACAGCTATGGCGGAGACACCATCCCACTTCACTGGAGACTGTACGATGTAGGTATAAAAAGCATAAAGGTTTTTCCAACTCTCAAACTAACATGTTGAATACTCTAGGACTGTACAGCAAACGTTAGCTGCGACCATTCGGTAACCTCAAATTGGGGCAGCAGATCTTGAAAAGCCAACAACTTGTTCCCGTCCACGGAAACAGCCAAAACACCTCCCTACGAAGCCAGCAAATGAAGTTGCTTAAGCAGTACAGCTGACTGGATTGTAGAAAAAATTCTTTCTTAAAATTATGCAATTGTGGAACATCATTTCAGTACTTGCTAATTCTGTCTCAGTCTTGCTATTGTCCCAAAGTCTCTTTGATAATACTCTAATACGTCTATCGGAAAGTGGTATGAGTGCAAAACGGAGATGCACTGCTAGATCCGCCTACACTCAAGGCAGCAGGACATATGCCTCTGCTTATGCAAGCATCGTGGTGTACCCAGCCACCTACTCCTCAGTTTATTGACACTATGTTTCCACGTCGTATTTTTCGTGTTGACCATTCTACAAAACTTCCAAGCGATTGGTTTTCTCTAGTTATGATCCATTACTGTATCGGTACTGTCACCGCAGATGCAAGTACGGTTGGGTTATGTCTGCACGGTCTATCTCGCTCTACTAATTAGTGGGAAGGGTTTGGTTAACAGTGTACCGATTCGTTCCATCAGCTCACGAACAATCAAGTAAGGTGCCAGACGGTCAGTTCGCTTAATTAGGGCTCGTCAGCAGTGCGCATCGTCCGGTTACACCAGAAAATGAACCCATGACCGCTAGCAGCTTGCGTCATTAGCCAGCAGCTTATGCAGCTGAGCCACGGGGGATGATTACAGACAGCTATAACTTGCGGGTTAACTGGGGTATAGCTCGAGCCATCTTCCACTGCCATGCGGCTGATTACTCTCCCAGATGACAGTGACTGTCCCCCTGGAATCACGGCTTGCAGCCGCAATGCACAAAGAACAATGCATTTATACGGGTTAAGAAGCAATGATTTCCATGTTCCGTTGGGTGGTTTTGCAGGGGTTTCGAAAAATATAAAAGCAATTGTGTATGTACCTTTAATGGAGGGGAATGTTTCGCTGTAGTCCTGCGATAGGTGTGGTTCCCCAGCACAAACATTTGAAACAACTAAATCCATAGTATATTCCAGGAGTGGGAGGGAGATGCAGCACTAGGTAACAAAGTGTACGTGAGTAAGTGAGTCATCCAAACGTCTTTTAAATATGGATAGTGATGGTGCAAATGTGACCGATTCTGGAAGAGCGTTCCACGGTGACACATGGGGACGGAAAAGAAGTTCCTGCGACCATCCGAGAGACTGTACTGTTCTACCAATTTTACCGAGTTGATAATACTGCTGAGTTGCAGTAAAGAATGACATACGTGATGTGAATCGTGCAGAATTAAGCATACCATTATCAAGTCACCTCGTAAGTAGCGGTAACTTCTGCTGAATACCCCCATCTTTGCAGCCTCTCCTCGTATGGAAGATGGTGCATTCATACGAAGTACTTGGATGCTCGAAATTTTTGATGCTCAATGTCCTAAGGTCGTGTTTTAGACATGGGTGCCAAGCTTGAATGGCATATTCGACGTGAAGACAAACATACACACTAGGCATCTGTCGAAAAATAGTGTGAGCTATTTGTCCGAACGCCCGAGGCAACAGGCTCACATATTGGTTACCAGTTTTGGAGGCTATCCTGCATTGTCTGGAACAACGCAGATCATCCTGAAGCGGTACGGCCAAATCACATTCAGTTGCAACTTGCTGCAGCACATGCGTTCCGAGCCTGTAACTGTGGCTGCTTTGGTGTCGTATGGAGAGCACATTGCGTTTACTCACATTGATTTGCAGTGAATTTTGGATGGATCACTGCTGCGCCGTATTTAGATCACTCTGAAGCAGTCGTTGTTCAGTATTCCCCTGAAGCTTGTGCCAAATCTTGACGTCATCGGCAAATAGCAAGAAGTTAGAGGTAATTGCTTTTGTCCGGTCCTTGATAAATACAAAAACAATCGGGGATCTAGCACCGAGCTTTGAGATAGACCACACTCAACTTGTATGTGGCCAGAGAAGAAGCTCTGATTGCCGTAGAAAGAGATAATTCAGTTGTTGTGGAGTTAATTGTCGTTCCAGCTTAGAAGAGGGCTATTGATCTCGTGAGTCCTTAGTTTGGAAAGGAGCAGCCGATTATGTAGACGGTCGAATGCTTCAGAGAAATCCAAATAGATCACATCAGTGTCCTCTTCAGCGTCAGCTGACTGGGTCCAGCAGCTTGGTGCTATTAGCAAATTAGTTGCGCACGATCAGTTGCCACGGAAGCCGTACTGCTCAGAAGTAATAATTTTGGAGTTTGTCAAATAGCCCATCGACGCATCAGCTATGATAGATTCCATCACCTTGGACAGTATAGGGATAAGGTAAACTGGGCGGTCGCTAGAAGCCTCGGTTCTGCTTCCACCTTCGTGTATGGGTGTTATTATTCGAAGCTTCCACATGGTAGGAACTTGGTGCTGCTCTAAGCAGCGCTACAAGAACTGAGCCAGTAGCTCTGCCAGTTGACTCGCTACTGCTCCCAGTGCCTCTGAGCGAATATTATCGACTCCCGAGGATCTGTGCTTGGGTAAAGTGGTCAGTGTACGCAGAGATTCTCTCTCTAGTGCAATGTAAGAGCAGAGTCCAATCCCAGCTAAATATCTTGAAAACAAGGCATTTAAAGCGACGTAAATGTGCCGCGTAAAAAATGGAGGAGTGAACGTATAAAAACAGATGGCTAGAGCGAGGAAGTTTTAGCCAAGAGCAGCTCTGTGCTCAGCAACACTTGGAGTCTTCACGACGCAGATGGCTTAAAGCCATGACAACGGATTTCGAAGTGGTTTGTGTCGGAATTGTGGGGAAAACGTGCACACGGAATGGGTTTAGTATAAGGTGCAACCCAGTGCCGTGGGTAGGCGTCAACAACACGTGGATACGTCGTACAACAATTTTGCTGTCATTTGGGTACTACCAGTCACATGCTCGTTAAAGATGCTATGACGTCACATACAACTTCGCGGGCTCGAAACAGGGACTTTG